>JALIZH010015366.1:417500-635747 GCA_030522465.1 Rhipicephalus appendiculatus | reverse complement strand
CGGTGTTGCTTTGCCGCGCTTGCGACAGATGGCGCGACGTGCTGCCTAAATGTAGAGATACTGTATATGCTCCCTACGGGAGCAGAGTTGCGCATAGGTCCGCCATTATGTTCAACGGCTTCGCAGTGAAGCCACTCTTCGCGCGCGCAGGAGACAAATACGGCGCGATGTTCCGGCGCGGGCGACATGCCTCAGTCTTATTCGCACGCGCTGAGCAAGATTTCACTCATGCAGCGAAGCTGTATGTGGCTATACTTTCTAGCGGATGGCGTCCGCGGACAAAAACGACGCGTTCAAGAATAATTTTACAGCGTTCGGCCGATTTCGGGGGCAGTACATGGCGTGTAATCGTGGCTCATACGTACAACAAAATGTGCATTAAGTGAACCAGGTGCGAATTAGTGAATCGAAGGCGAATTAAGTGGATTAAAAGTGACGGAGTGAATTGAACTTGAATTGAGCGATTGAAATGTTAAATTTATTCAAAGGTGTCCTAAATGAACCGAAGGTATAATGCATTTAGTGAAGCTACATATGTATATGGCCAGGTTCTGACCAAAAGTGCGTCCGTTTATCGAATCGCTTGCACAGAAAATATTACAGCGGAGGCCGATCCCACGACCACAGCTTTCTGATGCGCATACTACGATCGAGCAGCTCAAAAGTTCGCTTGCTACCGCGCGGTGCCTTGCAACGAAAATGGAGAGATCATTTTCAGCATGCTCGCCCCCTTATCTTGCCTGGCCGGAAGGCACCGAACTATGGTCGCACGTTTGGTCGACAATCAGATGGGTGCATTTTGGCCGCCTAAATCAGCTGATCAGCAAACGTCGCCAAAAAATTGGGGGACCCTTAAGCTTCGCCTTTAAGAGTTGAACGCGATAGCGATATCACGCCCCTACTGCGTGCTTCAATCACTTAGTGCATACTATGTAATGGGTAGTATGCTGTAAACCAGGAGAAATTATGCGCGGCAAATGTGGGAAATGTTTTCGAACTTGCTATGCACCCACTACGTGGTGTTAAGGGAATACGCGCAGTAAGGTGTGTGCCGTTTGTAATGGGTGGCTGGCTTTAAACTATAGAATCGTTATGATAGTCACATATTCTGACGCCCGAATGGCAATGTACGCTTGTACCTCGCAATATTCCTGGGATATTACATCTTATATTGCGACGCCTATATAAAGGACGCTTGCGTTTGCGAAGCATGGAAGTTATTTTCACAGCATTTTAAAGCAGAGGAAGTTATTTTCACAGTATTTCCAAGCAGAGGCATAGCTGTGTGGTAGAACACCTGCTTGCCACGCAGACGACCCGGGTTCGATCCTCACTCGGACCCGAAAATTTTTAGTATTTATTTTATTTGCATCTTTCTCGATTTTTCGGTCACGGACAAGATGATGATTTTTCGCTCACAACCAACGACGCCGACGCCGGAATTTCTGCGAAACGAGCTCTTTAACGCTATCGCGTTAAAAACCATTGCGCGTATGGTTACGCTGGTGACCACTGACATTTGTCATTAACCACCATTCACAGCTGCTCCTTTGTTAGAAAAAACAATGACGATGGAACTGACGGAAACAAGACGGCGCGGGAGCCGCGCCGTCGTGTCCGTAAAGTTGGCTTCGCCGCGGCGAAATTGAACATTTGACGTCATTTTGCACCACGTGATGGCGCTCGCCGAATAGCGGCGCGAGCGGTGCAGGGAAAAAGTTATGCGCAACTCTGCTACCTGCGGTAGCATATACAGGGACACTACCTAAATGTGGCGGCACACACTGAACTGCTGTGTGAGCTGTGTGCGCTGGGACTCTTGACAGGCAGCGCCATCTCTGGCAGAAAAATAGAAACTGTGAATATACGTCGCATATTTTGCCCTCTCTCCGTCGCTCTGCTGCTCGCTTCCGTGCACGTGCAGAGCTCTCGCGCTGCACTTGCAGCGCATGGCAATGTACCGCTTGTAAAAGATCTCCCAGTGGGACAGGCACTTCGAAAAGCGAACGTAATCAAAGGAGAAAAATTCGTTAATCACGTTTACGATGTGGAGCAGACGATAGACGACAACGACGCCCGACTTAACGCGAAATACATTTTCGAAGTCCGCGATATTGCCGTGTAAGAAGCTAGGCGTCCAGGTAAGCTTCATTCTGTCATACGTTAAAAAATACCTAATGGTCTATATGCATTGCGAAATGAAGCCACGCACTAGATCGATGTTTCACGTTGTCGACTAGGAAAAACATATTATTGTTGTTTTAGATGCGAAGCATCTTATGCTCGGGGCTATGTCCATCCGGCGTCCCCCGTCCCGCGTCCCGCGTCCGGCCACTTTCATGAAGTAGGGAAGCACCCATTATGCGAACCAGAACACTAGTAATATGAAGGCCGTCAACCCTACCTCAGTCATCAGAGTCATGGCCCAGAGCACAGAGAGGCTGCTTAGCAATGGCTAGGCAGGTGGTGTCTGTCGCCCAGGTTGACCCCATTCCTTGAGTCATGGCCAAGAGCACATGTTTAGCAATGGCCTAGGCAGGTGGTGTCTGTCGCCCAGGTGGACCCCATTCCTTAATCTTGCTTGCATGTGTTTGGAGGGGGCTTAGTCCGTCCCTCCTTCCCGCGTCCCACACCACCACAGTGCATGCGCGTCCCCCCCCCCTCTCTCTCCTACGCTCACCCCCCTTTCTCTCCTCTAGGAATCTACTCTACGGAGCGGCCCCCCGCGTCCCACAGCGCGTCCCCCTCCCCTATGCTCTCCTACGCTCACCCCTTCCTCTACTCTAGGAATCATCTACTCTACGGAGCGGCGCCCGCGTCCCACACCCCCACAGCGCATCCGCGTCCTCTCTCCTCTAGGAATCCTCTACTCTACGGAGCGGCTCCGGCGTCGCACATCCCCTCAGCGCATGCGCGTCCTCTCCCCCCTCTCTCCTCTAGGAATCCTCTACTCTACGGAGCTGCTCCCGCGTCCCACACCCCCCACAGCGCATGCACGTCGCCTCCCCCTCTCCTACGATCCCCCCCCGTCCTTTCCTCTAGGAATCCTCTACGCAGCGGCGGGCACGACAGGTGGTGTGACAGCTGCATACTCCGCTGGGGGGCGCCACGGTAGTTCCGCGGTATGAAAATGACGGAGCGCGCGCGCCTCATTCTCTGTCCTGTGCAGCGCCGCGATGAGCGCCCGGACCGCTGCCGTGAAATGAGAGCGGCGACGTTCCTCCCGCTCAAGCTAATTATCTCCCCACTGCTTCGCACCCACACATGGTTCCCTTTAGCGGGAGATGGGGAATTTTTGATGAGCATGCTGGCAGTAGCAGACGCGTACTGTCGTGAATGTACTTTCGCGGCGTGCAAAAAGAAGAAAGAAAGCTTACACGGCCATGGCACTAAAAGGCCTGAGAAGGTTAGAGACATGACCTCCGTGTCGCTGGCTTAGCCGCGAGGCTGCTAGCCTAGCTTTAACCGCTGCGAAACAAGTTAAACTGCTCGCCTCGTCTTTTTTTTTTCTTTTTTCTTTTTTTTTTGTGGTTCTCGCGTCGTGTTGCACTCCCTTTTTATGAGAATGTTGACTTTAGAGGTGTACAAGACCTGCTGCGCGAACGCGGCTCAGCGTGAGAGGTGCCGAAATTCAGGCGCGATGTGGTATCGGGCGCGCGATGAGCTCGCCCAATTAGCGCACACGTAAACGCACACTCGAAGTGCTGTACGGAGCGTAACACGCACACACGCGGCGTGCTTGAAAGAAAACCGCACAATCTCCGAAGGTGGCAATTACAAGTCATGTATTAAGTGCCAGTTAGATTCAGCGGCTTAAACATATACCACCCTAATAAAGCGACAAAAACAGAAAAAAAGCCAGCAAAACGATGTCAGAGTTTGCTGAAAATGCACAGGCGTTCGTTCCAGCGCGATGATGCAGTCTTCCCAACGCGGGAATTGCAGGCGGTGAACCTCTGACAATGTGCGGAGTTCAGTTGAAAGCAACCAACACCGCTACGCTAACAGCGGTATGACGTATGTGAGTGTGAACATCCAACAACGACAGCTAGCTCTTACAAACACAAGCAATCAAAACACGAAGTTGTTTGAACATACAACCGTAACTGGACTTTCACAATGCGAGGAGACAGCGAGCAATCATTACTGCGGTCGTTGCATGCACGAGACGCGTTACGTACTGATTCAGGTAGACGAAGCAAACGATTTCAAGCGAAGAAATGAGTCAGCCAAAACGGAAGGCGCGACACAGCTAGAACTTTATTATTTTAACCGCAGTGATCTAAGCTCCTATCTTGTACGTCTTGTCCGGGAACCGATACAGTTTTACAGGAGCATCGTGTGCCTTGGTACTGTCTGCCCTATTGAGGCCCAGAGCAATACTTCGGACCTCGCTTCCGCTTTTCGTGCGGTCGCTTCTACCATCTCAGAAATGCACCTTCGCAAAGCAAGCCTCTCGGTTCAGTGTGCCAAGCTCACGGCACAGCGCCTAAGTGCCCCGCACCGACCGATGAACGCGTGCGCACGTGTACCGCCGCTGTCGGCTCTCGGTGAAACAGGCTGAAGCGGCCGCGCCCTCTGTCGCGCCTATCCCCTATTTCGCCAGCGCTTGCCGCTAGAGCCGCAGCGCGGCGCTGTCTTGAGCCTGGGTTCCCTATAGGGGGCACAGTTGGGTATTTTGACGATTTCACGTTTTAACACAAAAGTGTTTTGTGCTGGGGTCCACCACGGCTGCACTGACGTATTTCAGTCACGAATATTGTCACGTGGTCGTGGCGTCGACGAAGGCGGCAGTCGGTATGTCCAAGATGAAACTGTTTATTTGGCCGAACTTGTGGGGGTAAACGGAAAGTCAGATTACAGCGATACACACTGGCACTGATAGCTGCGAACGGAGCGTCGGCCGTCGATCAAGTCACAAGCGGTGAAGCGCGTCGGCATTTATACGTGTGTCATCGAATATTCCAGCCTTATCACTCACTGGTAGTCGCGCAAGCTCTGGAATAAGCTCGACTGTTCACGTCTTGCGCGCAATCTTAACAAAATGATCTACAATAATCGCAAAGCTTCTCGAACAATGAGGCGCGGTTTGCGCTGAGCATTGCTGACAGTCTTTGTGGGCGAAAACCAAGAGTGAAAAATAAGAAACGCGCCTGGCAATATGACGTTGTAAAATATTCACTAGCGGTTGCACAAATATCCACCAACTCTGTTGTCTTTCTGGTGGCGTCGTTTCGCGCTAGAAAATAATCACTAAGGATTTGCACCAACTAGCCCGCCAACGCATTGTTTCGAACTATACGTTCAGGGTGCATGTGGCGCGGTATGGGGGGGGATCACGAAGGTGTTTCGAATGTCCGGAGGTATTGGGGTTTATTGACTTGACTGTGAGACGTAAGTTATGCCAAGAGCGCGCATGAGATGACGTCCTGTAGGAGTTTGACACGATCGTTCGTGCGATATACGCTGGGCCTCAATGAATTCGTCTATAGTGTTGTGAAGTCCTAGGTCATTGAGTTTCGCATTGGGCGTAGATATGGGGAGATGCAGCGTGCACTTGTAGCAGCGCTTGATCGTTATGTTTAGTTTCTTTTTGTCTGTAAACGTTAGTTTCATAAATGAATCTACGTAAAGAATTCTGCTTATGGAGAAGGCGGTTCGAGATTATGATACTATGGATGGCTGCAACCTAAGAGTAAATGTAAGCTTCCCCCCCTGCCGTCACCGTCCCACCTACATATGACATGCGTAAATACCCGCCCACTTGCAATTACTTATTTGCGGGACGTCAGACACCTCTCGCGTATTTAAGATATACTCGGGGACAACTTTTCTTGGCAATGAAGGGAAAGCTACGGGGGTGGATCTTCTGCACATGTACGCCTACGTGGTGTAGTCCGGTTTGGCACACGTTTCGCATCGCTGTGGAAGTTGATGGCTGCGCGCAATCAGCGTTTCATATCCACACTGCCTCCGTTTAGCGTTCGAGGTACATGTAAAAGGTGCGACTTTCTGACGGGCGCAAAAGCGCGAAGTGCCAACTTATAAAGTAAAACAAGACGAATGTCTGAAGGGTGTGCGCTGCGTCCTTTCTCAAAGAGCATGCGTGTAAAAAAAAAATAAAGGAGTATTCTTGATACCTCACGCAGAAAATATGGACACAATTGTGGGACTACATTATTAGCGGTAGGATACGCGCGATTATGCTTTGTAACCTTCGCTTCATTGCCATGAAAAGTTGTCCGCGAGTACAGTTGTCCGCGAGTATAGGCGACCGGGCCTGCGGCTCCCGGACGTCTAGGGGCCCAACCACATTTACTTAGATCGTTTTAAAGTTGTATCCATCCATCCATCTCACGTACTGATCAAGACTGGTTGCGTCCAGACTTAACCCTCGAGCTGACTTGTTGGAGCGAAGCTCGGCGCAAGTACGCGCTTTTCTGTTGATGCGGACTTATAGATCGCGTTGGCGCTGTGTTGAGGTTGTGACAACTTCAAGTTAAGGCACGTTTACTAATTTGGCGGGTGGGGGAGGGGGGGGTAAGGTTCAGGACGCCGTACGGCCCCCTTACAGTAAAGTGCATAATACTGTGGATCGTCAACCATATCTTCTAAACCGTAGGAACTGCTTACTGCCTTCCCACAGTTGCGTACATATAATGCTTTAAATCGCTCGGCTGCTGTTCTAAACACATACGCTGACAAAATCAAGAAATGTGTATATTACATTGCTGCGCAATGTGTAAGTTGGCATCTGGGAAATGTGCGTTATAATTTGTATTCAAGGGAGAGCGACGGTCCTTTCGTTTTCCATTCGACCCTTTTTTTTGTTGGTTTTGTTGAAGTGCGGAAGACATTGACCTAGTACACGAAGGTGATTGATTCCCTTTTCAAGAAAGAAACAGAAAACAAGAACACAAGAGTGCTGCTTCAATTTCAGTCAATTCCTCGCAGAGCCCGGCGCAATACAGTTTTGTGTTTCTAGAATGCCTCTTTCCAGACAATAAATATTTAAATATTGGAAAAGGATGTCATTTTTTCTTTACATTTAGAAATGCCGAACTTGGTTTCATCTACTAAATATTTATCCAAACATCCATATTTTTCTAACTTCTTATGCAGCTATTCATAAATATCAGAACTATTCTCAGTAGCGTAGTGAGTGGGACGGGGATTTGGGGGGGGTTCAAACCTGCTCTCCGCCCGTCCCCTTCGGGAATTTTATGACGGAAATTGTGGCATAACGGCACAGGAAACGGGACGAATAACATAGAGGACACACGCTGACTATCAACTGGTTTCTTCATTAGTAAAGGCAGAGAATGTATACGCAGCTGGCGAACAATGAGAAACAAAAGATCGAAAAATGGCGCAAACGCTATCGAGTGACTCTGGCCGGCCGACATGACTATCGATTTGGATGAGAGTTTACAAGATGCATCTTGTAAACCCTTATCTCTTGTGCCTTTCTGATGAGACTATTTTTGACGAAAGTTTATAGCGGGTGCATTGTGATGCGAGCACGTGCTCTTCTACGACACCGATTGCAGCGCCGCCTGGAATCTACCCCATGGGCGAGGCTCCGCTGTTCTGCACGTTCGGCGTGCACCAGCAGGACTACGACAAGATCAACGTTGACGCCTGCGACTACGCCTTCATCCCCTTCTACGTGCAGGACAGAGACACCTTCATCGACGACACCAACCCGGTCACGCAGAAACTGATCTCCAAGGCGGCCACATCCACTCAGACGTCCTTCGCCATCAGCGTCCCTAATGCGCAAGTTTTGTTCGCTTGTTTGCACTTTGTAGTTCCAACCCCATCCTTATTCTTTCAGTTACTTCAGCCTCATATGGCTGGGCTCCACCAGTGGCGTAGCCAGGGGGTGAGGCTCACCGGGCCCGTGCCTGCCCCCCTCCCCGAATTTTTCATCGTTTTTTTTTTTTTGCCATGGCATGCAGGGCCCAAAATGACAGTCGACCACATTTGCCTGCCCGGCCCCTTCTTCAGATGAAGGGGGTGCCTCCCCCGAAAAAAAAGATTCTGCCTACGCCCCTGGGCTTCTGTGGTTACTACCTGTCTTAAGTAGACGTATTCCTTTACAACTTCCATTGCGTCGCTGCCTATAGGAAGGATCTGTTTTCTTCCGAGACTGTTGCACATTACTTTAGTTTTCTACATACTAATTTTCAGACGTACCCTCCAGCTTTCCTCGTCCAATTCGGTAATCATGAGTTGCAATTCATGATTCTGCAATTCGGCAAGCATTCTCTAAATCATAAATTGTAGTTTACCGCTATCCCTCAAGAAGAAGGTATAGACTATTTTACGTCATACATGTGGGCGCCGCCACCTTGGGGTCTTAAACGAATGTTTTATAATTTTTGTATCTCGTGACATGAACTCATAAGGTCAGGAAGCGCCGAATGCACCAACTCAACCGCTTTCATGTGTATACGGCCCACCGTAGCGCTGTTCGTGTACTTGTTCCAAGATAAAAAAATGGCAAGGTTAACAGCCCAATATGGCGGCACGGAAACCCATCTGTAAAATAGTCTATATCACAGCCGCATCCTAGGGGTACTTACCTATGGAACAGGAACTTGGAGGCTTACAAAGAAGGGCTCAAGTTAGGTTGAGAACGACGCAGCGAGTAATGGAAAGGAAAAAAAAGCCGGCAGATCCCACGCACTGTGGGAATCGATGTAATGCGAAGCAGCCAGGAAGGACCAAATCAGGCTTTACATAATTTGCATGTCATGTTTTACATGTTACGACCTGTCATTTATGTTCATCATACAGTCACGTCACGCAATACCAAATTTGGTGTATATCAAGCTAACGAAACGGCCGCGAGCGTGCCATGAGCGTGGAATGCAAGTCATGTCGCTCATGACATGTCATGATTTCCATATTACGGCTTGTCATTTATGTTCTTCATACAGTCACGTCGCGATATACCAAATTTGGTGTATATCAAGCTAACGAAACGGCCGCGAGCACGCCAGGAGCGTGGCATGCAAGTCATGTCGCACATGACAAGTCATGATTTCCATATTACCACTTGTAATTTATGTTCGTCATACAGTCATGTCACTCAATACCAAATTTGGTGTATCTCAAGCTAACGAAACGGCCGCGAGCGCGCCATGAGCGTGGCATGCAAGTCATGTCGCACATGACAAGTCATGATTTCCATATTACCACTTATCATTTATGTTCGTCATACAGTCATGTCACTCAATCCCAAATTTGGTGTATGTCAAGCTAACGAAACGGCCGCGAGAGCGCCATAAGCGTGGAATGCAACTCATGTCACTCATGACATGTCATGATTTCCATATTACGGCTTGTCATTTATGTTCGTCATACAGTCACGTCGCGATATACCAAATTTGGTGTATATCAAGCTAACGAAACGGCCGCAAGCGCGCCATGAGCGTGAAATGCAAGTCATGTCGCACATGACAAGTCATGATTTCCATATTACGACTTGTCATTTATGTTCGCCATATAGTCATGTCACTCAATACCAAATTTGGTGTATATCAAGCTAACGAAACGGCCGCGAGCGCGCCATGAGCGTGGAATGCAACTCATGTCACTCACGACATGTCATGATTTCCATATTACGGCTTGTCATTTATGTTCGTCATACAGTCACGTCGCGATATACCAAATTTGGTGTATATCAAGCTAACGAAACGGCCGCGAGCGCACCATGAGCGTGGAATGCAAGTCATGTCACTCATGACATGTCATGATTTCCATATTACGGCTTGTTATTTATGTTCGTCATACAGTCACGTCACGATATACCAAATTTTGTGTATATCAAGCTAACGAAACGGCCGCGAGCGCGCCATGAGCGTGGAATGCAAGTCACGTCACTCATGACATGTCATGATTTCCATATTACGGCTTGTCATTTATGTTCGTCATACCGTCATGTCACTCAATCCCAAATTTGGTGTATGTCAAGCTAACGAAACGGCCGCGAGCGCGCCATGAGCGTGGCATGTAAATCATACTTTTCATGACAAGTTAGTCATGATTCTCATGATATGACCAGCCATTTGTGTTCTTCATACAGTCATGTTATGCCATACCAAATTTGGTATAAATCCCATTAACGATACGGCCAGGAGAGCACAAGGTCGTAGGCGGCTAGATAGATAGATAGATAGATAGATAGATAGATAGATAGATAGATAGATAGATAGATAGATAGATAGATAGATAGATAGATACGCTCAAAGTCGCCGAAGTTCGCTAAGAAATGCTTCGCATTTAATAATAGGTGTAACCTTAAGAGACAGGAAGAGAGCAGAGTGGGTCAGGGAAAAAACGGGTGTTAAGGACATCTTCGTCGCAGTAAAGAAGAAATGGACATGGGCCGGGCAGGTAGGCAAGATAACCGCTGGTCATTAATGGCGTATTCGGTTGGGCGTTTTCGAGCGCTCTAGAGCGCTCTGAAAAGTTTCCGCGCCTTCGGTTGGTAGAATTCGAGCGCTCGGACTACCTTCGGATGGCTTTTTCGGAGCGTCAAACTCTGACTCGGAGCGCTCCCCCCACCGCTCTGACTTCGAAGTCAGAGCGTGGCGCGATTTGGCCGGGAGGACGGATCACGTGACACAAGCCGGCAACCACGTGATCACGTGGTTGCCGTCAAGTGACAGCGCGAGAACGCATTTCGGAAGGGGACATCGCCGGACGTCCGTGCGCGTGTGTTGTTCGCGGCGTTTTTGAGCGTGTGTGTGGTGAGTTCACATCTACGAAGCCATAAACGCACCATGTCAAGAAGGATGTGGCTAGTGAAGGCGGAGGAAACGTCAATGCTGTTGTCACAGCAGCTCGCAGGCGAATGCCTTGAATCTAGCAGCTCGGACGACGACGACGATCGCCAGATTTATGTTATGAGCTCAGAAGGCTGTTGCTACGTCCAGATATGTCGGAAATGGCCACTTAACTGATAGGCGCCATTTGCCGATGCAGCGCAGGAATGTTTACCCGGCTGCTTCGCGCGCTGGCTGCACGGTGGCGCTACGGGTGCGCTGCTCCGAAATCGCCTATGTATTCGGTTGGTACGCAGCCTCTCGCGCTCTGATTGCGAGCTGCCTCGGCATCTGGCGACTCTCAGCCAGAGGGCCGGAGCGACCAACCGAATACGCCATAAGAGTAACTGACTGGATTCCAAGAGAATTAAGGCAAGCGTAGTGTGGGAGGGAGAAGGTTAGGTGGCCAGATTAGATTATGAAGACTGCAGGTATACCGTGGCAGCATCAAGCTCAGGACTGGATTGATTGACGGAACATGGGAGAAGCCTATGTGTTGCAGTGGGTGTAGTCAGGCGGATGATGATGATGATGATGATGATGATGATGATGATGATGATGGCTCTGCAGTTCAAGCGTTGTTGTATTTTCAGTTAAGTTCAATCACCGATAGCTGTTACAAAGACCTTGGAAGAGATCGAGAGAATTTTTTTTTTGTGAACTTAACGGATCCATGCACAGCGGTGCCTTAGCGGTTGTCGCACTGCCCTTTTTAACACAATGGTTTGATCTCCAGGCACAGCACTCATCACGGTGGTCTTACGGTTATGGTGCACGACTGCTGACCTGGAGGTCGCTGGTTAGCTACCGTGGCGGTCGCATTTTAATGGAGGCGAAATGCTTGAGGCCCATGTACTAAGATTTAGGTGCACGTTTAACAGCCCCAGGCGCTGGCGTAGCCAGGGGGTGGCGCACCGGGCCCGTGCTCCCCCCCCCCCCTTGATTTTTTTCGCCATGGCACACAGAGCGAAAAATGACCATTTTAAGGAGGTGCCCCTCCCGAAATCAAAGAGGAGGCCCTCCCCCCGAAAAAAATTTCTGGCTACGCCCATGGCCCCAGGTGGTCGAAGTTCGTGCAGTCCTCCACTACGGCGTCGCTCAGCGATATCATGGCTTTGGGGCGCTAAAACCGAACAGTTATTCATTCCTGCCCACAGCGGCGGCATTGCAATGGGGGATAAAAAGTTGGCCGCGTATCTGCGTGCTTCGCTGCAAATGTCATCGAAAGACGATAGTCTTCTGCCGGTCTCATCCGCGGCCACCTGTGATGCTGTTCTCGACCATTTCCGTCCTGGCATGACCAAGCAGGGTTGCCGTTCGGTAGACTTCAAAAGGAGCCAGAATTCATGTTAAAAGTAGCCAAAGTAGCCATTTCATTTCACTTTATCGCCAAATTTGTAGCCAAATAGAACAAATGCGTTCTTACGAGGAGTTTTCATTATTGTACAATAAATATGACTTTGAATGTGTAAAAACATGGAAATAAGAGCACAATTTTTTACCCTCTTCCTTGTCTTCAAGCCACAAGTGAGTTGAAAGGAATCGTTTATTTATTTATTTATTTATTTATTTATTTATTTATTTATTTACCTCGATGGCCAATAGCCTTAGAGAGGAGAGTAGACGGCACAGAAACAAAAAAGTAACAGAATACAGCCAGGGAAAAAGAACAATGAACAAGCTTCCAACAGACAGGTCACGACAACAATCATTACCATTATATGATATAGGAACTTAGAAATATTCATAACAAGTGACTGCTCCTATGCGGCGTGGTTCAAGCGGGAAATAGGCAGACAGCTATCGTTTCGGGTGACATGAAAATCCCTGCGTTTTGTGCAATTTAGCTCCACCACCATATTTTGCACAAGGTGGTGCAGCAACCATATCGGATTGGCTAGCATAAGTTCACAGCGTCTGCATATCCAGGATGGAGTTATTTCCAGAGACTGAGCAATTTTAGACATTCCAGCCAACTAGTCAGTGGGAATATTGAACATTGAAACAGTTTTTCCTTGAAGCCGTTGACCAAAGTTGATTAGTAGATTAACTAGAATAACAGATCAGGTTCATTTTGGTGCATTTTCTTCTCTCCTTCCCTTCTCTCTTCTCTCTCTCATCTTTACGCTCACCTTTTCCATTGCGCCAGCGTAGGGTAGCCAACCGGGCATGTGCCTTGTTAACCTCCCTGCCTTCTCTCTTGTTTTTTCTTCCTACCTTCCTTCCTTTGGTGCAGATTTTTATTTTGTGTGAAGTTCGCACGAGAACAAGCGCTGCGCTATCAGCATTAGAAACTGACGTCAGAACAGATAGCGAGCAGCGTGAGCAGCGCGTTGGCCTCGTGTTTGCCAGCATGCGCGCAACTTCGTCACTCCATCGTTGCAGGCGCGTGTTTTGCGTAGGGGTGCCTAGATGCTCACCAGCCAGCAGCTGGGGCGAGGACATTCGCGCACATCGGCTGACGCGACACAAAACGTTAAAAACAATGGGTGGTGTCTAGGATTCCTTGTTCTATTACCTAGAAATAATACGAAAAGTGGCTACTAAATGCGCCAGAACAGAAGTTAAAAGTAGCCAAAAAGTAGCCATGACGCCAACCTGAAATTTTCCTAGCCAGACGGGGTCCTAAAGTAGCCAATTTGGCGCAAAGTAGCCACCAACGGCAACCCTGTGACCAAGCGTCTTCTCGCCGCAAGCGTGTTGTTTTTGGCAGCGTGTAAAAAGCTGAGAAGGCGCGCAGAGCGACCACGAAAAGAGATTCTCTTGTTTGCAGCGACGAGGGCAGACTGCGCCAGCTATCGCGCGGCGGAGGAAACACGCAGCACTTCGCGCGACCTCGGAGATAGACGACGGCTCTTCGCTTTTGCAAGGCAGCCCGCATTTTCAGCGCAGCCTAAGAAACACTAGGGTCTTCAGAATTAAGTATCTATGTATTTTCTATAAAAGAACACACCACTTAATACTTCCGTATTGTTGTTACGCCTCAGATATGCGTAATATTTGCTTTTTGATCGACAATGTTCACAAGTATGCACAAAAACGACTGATCAAGTTGGCTGGGCGTTCAGAAAGCAGTCAAACTTTTGGCCAGCCGCTGAATCGTGCGACGTGCCGACAAACAGAGAAACAGACAGACAGACCAAAATTTCTCCGTTTAGGTATCCCAAGAAAGACTATCGTCTTTAAAAATGAAGAGATCTGTGCGCTTATATTTACCTGCCGGTTAAGGAAGGGGCAGGCAGGAAAATGTTCCCCGACCCCATCATGGGTTCAAGGTTTGCTGTTTTCGCACGTAAAATTTCAGAATTTTAATAACTGGAATATAGAAGCGTTACTAAAGACAGGGTAATAATTTTTGTGCTCATAGGAAATTGCGACCATGTATATCTACTTTTCCACACCTTGGCGAAATGGAAGTTTCTCACTCAACTTGAAGAAGTTTACAGTGGTTGGAAAATATAATGTGCGATTTACAATTTGGTCGCTCAGTGAACTGATACTGTGTGCTCCATGGATTGTTTTGAATGCAACCCTTTTCACTTAAAGGGAGCCTCCCGACAAACAGGAATCAGGGCTTCCGCCGTGTGATATGGCAGCGATCATCACGACAACGAGACGACCAACATGATAATAGCTAACCATGGAGCGTCCTCGATTTCTTAACGCAGGGTTCAAAGAACGTGAACAGTTGCGCTATATTAGCAGAGCAAGCTTTCATGCATTTTTTTCCCCAATGCTGTGTAATGCCCGGGAACCATTAAAGAGTCGCTTCATCCTCGACATTACGGAATGAATGAACGGCGCTAGTTTATTTGCTATGCTTGAAGATGGTTGTGTGAATGTGTTGGCGTTCGTTAATTATTACACTATTTCACTGTCGCTGTGCACAAAATTGAGAAGCTATTCTTGTCCTCTTATGGACCTCCTTATGACGTCGGTAATGAGACGAAAATAATAAGAATAATTAACAATAATATCTCAAGTATTACGTGCCAGAACTGCGCTATGATTATGAGGCACGCCGTAGGGGAGGGCTCCGGAAGTTTTGACCACCCGGCGTTTAACGCGCACCAACATAACACAGTACACGGGCCTTTAGCGTTTCGCCTTCCTCGAAATGAGGTCTCCGCGGCCGGAATTTGATCCCGCGAACTTCACTTGAGCGTCCAGCGCCATAACCGCTATATCACGGAGGCGAACGATGTGAGAGCGAAAAGAAAAAAGAAAATCGGCTTTGCTATGCCGATTAATACAACACGCAGTTCGTACTCAACAGTTTGAAGGCGTACGATACTAGTATGAGAAACAAGGTGACAATGTTTTGGTAACTATTGGTCAGTATAGAACGAAGTAGAGTATGACTTTTTCGTTTCGTCACGTTCACTCGGCAGGAACCGGTCAGCCGTGCAGCAGGATTTGAGCAGCCTGGCGGGTCAGGAAAGGGTCAGGCAGTACTGGACAGCGAAGAACATCTACCACTACGCCGTCTTCGACATAGGCGTCAGGCCCAACGAGACTTCCCAAAGCCGGCACATTATAAAAGGAGCGTTCGATTTGCTGAAGGTGAGATTTCCCTGCGTGGAACACACTATAGTGCAGGCTCTTCAGGTTTACCTCGGTGTTCACAGAGATCACCGTGGCAGGGCCAGCCAGAGATTTGGTGAAAAACTTCGCCTGGCGTTTCGAACCGTATTCAGAACACTAGCGAAGAGATCTGGCACACTGAACGACTCCCAGAGTGCATTCGCATAAGACGAATCGAAGTCGAAAGCCACCTTCTTTTTATTCTCAGTCGAGTCGATGAATTGGGCGCGTTAAGTTAGGCGCTGCGAACTACAAAAGAACACGCTCTAATGAGCTCGAGTGCGACTCCTTCGGAGCTTATACCCTTAACGGCGATTTCTGTCGAGTGCTTCCGGGGGCACCAAAGCGTTACATGGCGAATGTTACGTTGCTTCCGCGGTAGGAACGAGTGAGGAAGGAGAACGCACTTTATCGGAGGAGAGAGTCGGAAACACGTCATTCTTCCGGAAGCCGTAGCAGGCGCGAGCTCTCGTGCAGGCTCTCGAGCACCATCTCGGGGTGGGAGCGCGTAGAGCGCATGCACTCTGTAAACACGCACCGGAAATCGCTTTTCAACCGTTAAGTTTACAAGAGCGCGCTCCACCGGCTAGAGCGCGCTCGAGCTCCTTAACTTAATGCGCACATTGATTCTTCCCCACCTCCGAGAGCTTTATCCACCTAACGAGGTTTTCGCACAGCCTCCAGGATCGGAGGCACTGCAAGCTTTCTGTACCTCACCTGACTTCGTACTGCCTCCGTGATCGACCTACCTTTGACCGTGCGAGGATGGCATGTGATGACGTCGTATGGTGACGTCATCATGTGATATTTGTTTTGCATCACTCGTGCCGTGACGTCGACGGTCAGTTTTCGCGTTTGATGAGGCATCTGAGACTTTCGCCTCAATGAGGATATTTTTTTAGGCCCATAACCATAGGCGTGCGCACGGGGAAGGGGGGTTACGCGGGATTCCCCCTTCAGGGGGGGGGGGGCTGCAATTATCCTCGCCCCCCCCCCCTCCCCGCCCCCCCTGAAGGAGAACCTCGCGCACGCCTATGCCCATAACTATGGTACAAATCCTGCATGGGACCGTAATAATTTCCCCCGGAAACATAGATCCTTCCTGCATGCCGACGCTTGTCCTGTTTATCGTCGTAACGTTAGAAAATTAGAAAAAAGCTCCGCAGAATTTTCAACTACAGAACTTAAGGCCTGTTCGTTGTTCTTAAATGGCGTGGAACGTCGTGGGCAGCGTTAAAAGAAGCTAGAACAATCGCTTCAGCCCCATGAATGTAGTAAATCGCTTGTGAGTTAATTGCAGCCGTAAAGAATGTCGGCGACAGTAATTAGAAAAGGTTCTATACGTGTAAACATTACGTTGAAGACTTGGATATGTTAAAAAGCAGACTTTTTTTCGATGTGACAGCATTTGACGGACTGGAAACAGCTGCACATGCTATTTGCTCGGCACAAGTCCCACCTGAATGAATTCGAGCATCCTTGAACGTTTTAGATTGTTCTAATAACATTATGTGCGCGACGCGAACAGTGGAGGGCATTCTGCGAAGCGCACGAGCGCCAGCGATTATACAGGCGTGTGCCGCAACTCGTGCATAAAAATCTTTAAGAAAAAATTACACCATCTCCCGCTAAAGGGAACCATGTGTAGATGTGAAGCAGCGGGCGCTAACGCTTACACTGGCGGTGGCGTTGACGCTGGCCCTATCGCAGCGTTGCGCAGGAGAGAAAACTGAGGAGGCGCAAAGCACGCAGTGATGGAGCGGTGTTTCCTACTGGAACATGCCAATCGCTGCTAATGGGCAATGAGAGACAGAAGACTCCGACTGGACACAGAGACCCGCACTCTGCTTTTAGTTAACGCGCACGCTGCGAATTTTTATTGTTCAACAACGCACAGGAGAAATCTTCCACCGGCACCACCTTGGAGGTCAAGATCCATTGCCATATATACGGGATGGCCAGTGAACGGTTGTGCAGCGCGAGCAGTCGGTTTTTTCAACCAAGAAACTCGCTAGCAGACGCTGCCTGCGTCGGCGTCGCGAGGCGAGAGAGAGGGGGAAGCGGAGGAGGAGAGAGAGGGGGGTGACACGCATGCGCAGTGGGAGTGTGAACGCCGTGGGCAGGGATGCGTAGAGGAGAGAGGGGGGGAGCGTAGGAGAGGAGAGAGAGGGGGGACGCGCATGCGCAGGGGGAGTTAGACGCCGCGGGCAGGGATGGAGAGAGGGGGGAGTGTAAGAGGGGAGAGAGGAAGGGAGGCGCATGCGCAGTGAGGGTGTGGTTGCCGTGGGGAGGGATGCCTAGAGGAGAGAGAGGGGGAGAGGAGGTTTTTTTTATTTTTATTTTTTCTTGAACTGTTTGCGCATGCGCAGTAAGGGTGGGCACGCGGCACACCACCACCACCACCACCACCACCACCACCACCGGATTAAGCTTCGCCATAAGATGCTTCACATCTAAAAACTCGTTGGTTGCTATGGTCGAATTGCCTTGCCGTTTTTGACATCTGCCGCCTGCATCCGCTATTAGAGCATCCAGGCCACATTTCCTCTTAAACGGACACTAAAGAGAAAAGGTATTTTTCCCGTCTTACTAAATTACTCTTTGACAGTTCCAAAATCCCAAAGCGAAATTTCCACGAGAAGACGCTTGATAAGTGAGAAAATGCATAGAATGAAGTTTCCCGAACCCAACGCCGTGACGTCATAGATCTTGACAGCGTCTCCTAGGTCCTACGTAGGTCTCTAATCAGTGAAGATGAAGTGCATTGTCTTTTGAGTATGCCATAGACTTAACCTATCAAGTTCCAGGAAAGTTCGTTGAGCCAATGACACGAAAATACGAAAAATAGACTTTCAAACCCGTGACGTCATGCACGGAGATTTCGGCGCGAAATGTAAAAGTCAAATATTGACCTCATTTTCTCCCCTATAAGCACACATATGGTGGTGAAATTAACGAGATTAGACTACTCGGAGCACAATTCATCGTTCTAAACCAATGCATGGTTTCACCTTAGTGTCTCTTTAAATGCAGTTCTACATTTAGGACAACTTGTCTGTGAACATAATAGCCCTATTTTTCCACGTCAGACGTTTAGAGGCCTTCAGGAGGATCTTAAGTCGAACGACCAGGATCAAGCTACTAGCCTCATGCGCGGATTTGTCGCGGCGAGCTTCTACCTGTGGCCGGGCACCCAACTGACAGCTCTTGTGGAACTCGGCAGAAACTTAAGGCAGGTGCCCTTTCGGTACTTACTACTGCGTTGGTGACGCAGAACTTTTGGCTTTGTCCGCATGTTTTGGCGACGTTCACTCGCTAACGACTACGATAAACAGTATAACAGGCTTGACACGTCAAATTATTCTTCCCAACATTGTAGCGAGTTGGGACCATTTTGTATGTAAGAACAGTTGAAAATCCAGCGCCTTGAAAATACCAAGCGCAGGCGCACCGGGTTTTACCGCTGTGTTTTCAACCGTTATTTTCTCTAACGTCGCGTAACGCAGGAAGTTGCGGAGCGAAACAGCCTATTAATGAGCCAAATGTTTCATCTAAGGCATGTATATACAGGTAATGAGTATATCCCGCCGGTCATACCTACCACTGCTGGCATTATCCTGCTACGCGGAAATTCTATACCCTTCCTGCTTTGAGAGGGTGTGTGCACACCACGCATGTTGTGGTTCGAGTTGAACGGGCAATAAACTTCGAGCTACAAAAACCAACAATTTCATATGACGCCAATCTCATGAAATATTGAAGTTGGACACCCCGCTGTCTCTCTAGTAGATGGTCTTTATGTCGCCAGAGTTGTGAAACGCCTATTGGATGGCTGCCCTGCAGTGAGCGCTCCCTTTCTGCTGTAAATAAATAAATAAATAGATAAAAAGCCGGCAGATCTCACGCACTGTGGGAATCGATGTAATGCGAAGCAGCCAGGAAGGAGCAAATCCTGCTTTACATAATTTGCATGTCATGTTTGACATGTTAGGACCTGTCATTTATGTTCGTCATACAGTCACGTCGCGCAATACCAATTTTGGTGTATATCAAGCTAGCGAACTGGACGCAAGCGCACCATGAGCGTGGCATGTAAATGGCGTTGTAGATGACACGCATGCCAAGATTTTCATGTTACCACCTGCCACTTATGTTCGTTATAGTCATGTCACTCAATACCAAATTTGGTGTATATAAAGCTAACGAAAGGGCCTCGAGCGCGCCATGAGCGTGGAAATGCAAGTCATGTCGCTCATGACATGTCATGATTTCCGATATTACCACTTGTCATTTGTGTTCGTCATACAGTCACGTCACTCAATACCAAAGTTTGGTGTATATCAAGCTAACGAAACGGCCGCGAGCGCGCCATGAGCGTGGCATGCAAGTCATGTCGCACATGACAAGTCATGATTTTCCATATTACCACTTGTCATTTATGTTCGTCATACAGTCACGTCACTCAATCCCAAATTTGGTGTATATCAAGCTAACGAAACGGCCGCGAGCGCGCCATGAGCGTGGAATGCAAGTCATGTCGCTCATGACATGTCATGATTTCCATATTACCACTTGTCATTTATGTTCGTCATACAGTCATGTCACTCAATACCAAATTTGGTGTATATCAAGCTAACGAAACGGCCGCGAGCGCGCCATGAGCGTGGCATGCAAGTCATGTCGCTCATGACATGTCATGATTTCCATATTACCACTTGTCATTTATGTTCGTCATACAGTCACGTCACTCAATACCAAATTTGGTGTATATCAAGCTAACGAAACGGCCGCGAGCACGCCATGAGCGTGGCATGCAAGTCATGTCGCACATGACTAGTCATGATTTTCCATATTACCACTTGTCATTTATGTTCGTCATACAGTCACGTCACTCAATACCAAGTTTGGTGTATATCAAGCTAACGAAACGGCCGCGAGCGCGCCATGAGCGTGGCATGCAAGTCATGTCGCACATGACAAGTCATGATTTCCATATTACCACTTGTCATTTATGTTCGTCATACAGTCACGTCACTCAATACCAAAGTTTGGTGTATATCAAGCTAACGAAACGGCCGCGAGCACGCCATGAGCGTGGCATGCAAGTCATGTCGCACATGACATGTCATGATTTCCATATTACCACTTGTCATTTATGTTCGTCATACAGTCACGTCACTCAATACCAAATTTGGTATATATCAAGCTAACGAAACGGCCGTGAGCATGCCATGAGCGTGGCATGTAAATCATGTTGTTCATGACATGCACGTCATTATTTGCATATTACCACCTGTCATTTATGTTCGTCATACAGTGACGTCACTCAATCCCAAATTTGGTGTATATCAAGCTAACGAAACGGCCGCGAGCGCGCCATGAGCGTGGCATGTAAATCATACTTTTTATGACAAGTTAGTCATGATTTTCATGATATGACCAGCCATTTATGTTCGTCACACAGTCATGTTATGCCATACCAAATTTGGTATAAATCCCATTAACGATACGGCCAGGAGAGCACACAGTCGTAGGCGGCTAGATAGATAGATAGCTAGATACGCTCAACGTCGCCGAAGTTCGCTAAGAAATGCTTCGCATTTAATAAAAACGCGAAGCTTGCAGTAAGCCGCACAAGGCTTGCAGTAGCCAAACTGAATGATTTTGATGGCTAATCTGGTTGCTTCTAGGTTGTTTCTAGGCCTTAGCTAGGTGGTGCAGGTTGTTTCTCGGTTGCTTCTAAGTCATCGCTAGGCTCTAGCTAGGTGATGCTTGGTTTGTTTCTACGTTGATTTTTGGGGCAGAGAGTTCGAGTAAAACTACCGTCACAGATACGACACAGATGTCTAAACTCGCGATGAAACCAAGCGTTCACACCTCTCATAGATCTACGGGCACGTCGTCATTGGAGTAGGCCTTCTATTATTTCGGAGTCGTCTCGTAGCTGCCGTTGCCTTTCCCGTTACTTAGTATTCTCTCATTGTACGTACTCGGGCTCTTCGGCTCGCCGCCGGCCACTGCTCAGCCATTTGTTGTTGGGCTAACAGTTGCCTCCTTTATTTTTGGTGGACGAGTGGTGAATAGTGGGACTTTACCCTATTTCTGTGGCACATGATGATGATAGTTTGTTAATTCGTCGGACAAGGAACGATTTGCTAAACAGCTTCGGTGTTAAAAAGGTTCTGAGAAAGATGGAAGATTAAAGCGATGAAAAAGCCTTTAACGCAGGGTCTGTATCTTCAATGCAGCAGTAGTTGTCTCGCATTATTCTACGCAAAATGTTGCGATCACTTTACGTTTGACATTGCTCGAGAGGCTTCGGAGCGTCGCTAGACAGTATCGTGATCGGTAGTTCAACCTACAAGGTAAAATGGATGTTTTCTACATTTTCTAGTCATAATTTACATTCGCATGACAGCTCAGCTTTTACTCGGTATGCTATAAAAGTTATAAAATTATGATGGCAAGAAGTCTAGATCCGCGTATACTCCAAAAGTGCACAGTTTTCACGCCGACGCTTCAGTCATAATATTCGTGGCACCCGCCGTCTATTGTAGCAGTCTTAGAAGCTAATCAATGTTAGCAGCTAATCTTAGAAGAAATCTTAGCAGCAAATCGCAATACCTTATATTCACAGCTAAGGTATTGCGATTAGCTGCTAAGATCGGTTGGTTAAGTGAAAATCAATACAACCATGTACTTACGCTTATGGGCACGTCAAAGAACTTCAGGTGCTCGGAATTTATCTGGAGCACTCCACGATGGCATGCCTCATAATCGAATCGTTGCACTAGCGCATGAAGCCAGAAATGTAATTGTTTTTTCAAGTTCATGCGATATTTGCTATAAAGATATATTGCCCTGTGGATGAATAGAAACAGCAATTAATAAGGAAAAAATCGCTTTGCATGAGACGTCGATTGCCTCTATTCCTTCTGGTCAGTTGGTGAAATGTTCACCCGCTGTGAGACTGCCGTGCTCATGTAATTTCGACGACGCGATAACAGCGCTGTCGATTCCTTATCGTAGGAACTTCATCTTGGACGGCCTCATAGTTTTGACGCATTTGACGGTAGACGAGTACCAAGCGGGCCTGCCGTGTGTCATCACCGGAGGGGCACCTTACGAGCTCAATACCACTACGAATCTTCTTGGTATGGTGAGTGCTCCTTTCGTCTCTATTTTACAGCAAACTGCATATAACACAGTATAGATAAAACCGGTGGCATGTTAGAATCACAGGATGGCTCTCAATAGATAGGAGAGGTGGAACAACTTTACTAAAGAAACAAGTAGACACACCCCATGGGGTTTGTTTACTTCATTTAGAAATGTTAACAGCGCAAAGAACGTTTAGGAAGAGACGAGACAACAGAGGCAAAGAGCATTGTCTCGTCTCTTCCTAAACGTTCTTTGCGCTGTTAACATTTCTAAATGAATCCACACCAACTTGCCCAAGCGTCAACCCTTTCAAGCTACATTTGTTTACTTGTTTGGGGTTTCTAGCGACTAGGCATTGCTTCTATTAGCGGACACGGACTGCAGTCCTAGTCCGCTAATAGAAGCAATGTGTAGTCACTAGACAGGCCTAGAAGTTTCAGGTGTTTTAGGAGTGCCTTCACGATGTCTGGGGAGAGATCCGCCAGCCACTCCTCCAGGGCCGCAGGTCTTAGTTTAGTAGGTATGTGTCCGAGGCTCCCACCCATGGCTGCACGGCCACCAAAACAATCCCACAAAACGTGGGCGTTGTCCGCGACGCCTCCGCACTCTGTGCTGGTGGGGGGACCCCTCCTTTCCTTATATGTAGCACTGAATGTGGGGATAGATAGGAAGTGAGTCGTGCGAGGAAGGAATGATTTCTTTAAAACTGGTCTGGCAGTTTTCCTTCGGATGCGGCGGGGCAAGAGGGGATTAACTCCTGTCTCGTCCCACCCTCCATCGATGGTGAGGCGGTGCCTCAGGTGACGGCCCGAAGTAATAATTACTTGCAGTCAAATGATGGATGCAGAGGATGGTTTACGTGCAGAAGACAACAAGCATTCAGGATTCCCGGGAGTGGCTATCGTTCTGGGGTTAACATAATTTGGTTGATGATAAATAATGACAGAATAAGCAGTGATTGCGTGACTTTCATTTGCGCGCCAAGCGTCTTCAAAACGTGTGTTTGGCACGTCGCAATGTCAAATCCCAGCACGAGCTTCTGCATTTCTTTTTGTAGCAAGCCGACGACAACTGGAGCTCCCGAACACGTCGCACTTTTGCTGCTCACAGATTTTGAGGTTGTGTGTTCGTTCAGGCAAGTGGGAAACGAAACTGAACAAAGTATTTCAAATCGGTTATGTCAGTTCCATTGGTTCTCCTTAAGACGCGGTATTTTTTCTATTAAGCACTGACTTCTGCATTTCCTAACTTGAGTTGTGCGAGTTAAAAAATATTGGCTATAGCTTCAAGCAAGGCATTACACCATATACATTTGCAACTCAATGATATTATTGTCACCGGCTCCTGCTACATGAATACTACTTCGAGTGCTGCCATTGCATCATTACCGACGAAAATGACTGGTCGTCATGAACATTTACAATGACATAAGATGGTGCTGCTACCTAGGAAGAAGACTCAATGTAACAGTGGCTCTCAACATTTGTCATTGTTTTCTTGAAAACATGTATTTTTCACATTTGATTTTTGAACGGGACGCTAAAGGGAAATATTAGGTAGAGTTAGATCGAAAGATTAAGCTATTGTAATAGCAAGTTCACTATTTTTAGCGAGGACAGAGTCTTTGTAAGCGAGAAAACGAAGGAAATGAGAAACTGGAGAGGCTCTACCTGTCGCGCGCTGTGGTACATCTCAATAAAATGACGCCAAGGCCTCCATTTTGATTATTTATTTACTGCGTCATGTTACTCGAGAAAAGTGATTTAGATAATATTTTACGATAAGAAGTTAGAGTAGACTAGAGTGATTGCTACAGATTAGGGCCGTGGAACTCTCTGCACAGCAAGGTGTCGAATAGGTATTGTTTCGGTCGGCCACGCTGAAGACGCTCGCCCGATCCTGTGTAATGAAGGAAGAATAAAAAAAAATCAGTTTCACCCCAGTGGTAAAACCTTAAATGCGATAGCAAGAAATAGTAGCGTGGCTAGCAGCTAACTCTTTTGGACGCGATCTTGCTAAAACTACAAAAAAAAAAGAAGAAAAACAATTCGGCAGATCCCGCGTACCACGGGAATCGATGTCATGCGAAGCATACGGAGAGAAGGTGACTGTGGTGTAACTTTTTTGTTGAGCGAAACGTTACGAAATGACGCTAGGCATATTTACAAATATTGTACGCACAGACATGTATATTGAACAGATGCATATGCTTTATATAACCTGTTGTTTGCAGTTGCGTAACGATGCCAAGAGCAACATGGGTATTAACAACACCAGAAGCAGTAAGCTGAAATGTAGCGCTTGTGCTTGCGAGGATGGTGGCCCTGGATAGTGCTACGAAGACAAACTTCAGTGGATGGCGCTTAAGTACAATTGACGCTAACCCCACGTGACGCCTGTATCATTGCAGTGCATATGCAATGTTTATAAAATTAGATGGGCAGCACTGCAACCACCATTGACGTTTCACGAACATTCTGCCTGCATACGGTCTTTTTCCAAAGGAGTTCTCAGACATGGCGTGGCTCTTTGGTAGAATACTTGATTGCTAGGCAGAACGCTTGGGTTCGATTCCTGCTGGGACCATTACATATATTATTTGCATTCGTCGGGTCAAGGCTGCCGATGTCGGTTGTTCTTTGTTACCAATGTCCGTTCTCGTCGTTCCTCGGTAGATATAAACTGTCAAACACCAGTGGCCCATACCTGCATACCGCGGCCTGTGGAACACGGGTATGTGCCACACGTGTCTGGAGGAAAGGGTTTGACGTCGTACGCGAAGAGATTTTCACATTATTCATGTCATGACCAGAGAGTCATAACCGTCAAACGCTCTTACCCTCCATCACTAATTTTGGTCTACCCCAAGTTAAGGAGGCGACCTCGAGAGCACCCAGACGTAGGCGTCTAGATAGATAGATAGATAGATAGATAGATAGATAGATAGATAGATAGATAGATAGATAGATAGATAGATAGATAGATAGATAGATAGATAGAAACGCTAAAGTGTCTGCAGTACGCAAAGAAATGCTTCGCATTTAAAACTTGTGTAAGAGAATACGGCCACTCCAAGGGGTGCACCGGTTTTCATGCTGCCTGACGTCTCAACGCGAAGTGGTGAGAGCATATCGCGTACAAGGGTATGCGAGCCGTCTACTGATAGTCTTTCGAGATAGCACGCGCTAGCGGCCGCGACCACGGCTTTGTGATTGAAATTATTGCTCAAGCGGACACAGCCCCCCCCCCCCCCCTCCACCGGCTCCCTTCATGCTGCTTCACCCGAGAAAAGGCGGGCGGAGCATTTCCTCTCTGATTCAGGAGCAATCGATGGCAGGCCTCGCGCGCTGGTTGATGTTATCGCATGCGCCCTCCATGTGACGGAGCTAGCTGGCTCCTTTCATCCCTGCTTCGGCCGCGTTCAACGCCATCGCTCACCCGCAATTACTCGCGGGTAGAACATGGGCGCTGTTATCAATTTGGACTTGTACGAAACATGACGGCGACGGCAAACACTCGTCGAGAGTGTCATTGTAATTGCTATAGCACTAAAAATATTTGAGTGGAAGCGCTCGCAACGCGCTACCGGCAATGGTGAAGCCTCTCTTTGCTCCTGGTTTGTCTCGGAGACATGATCTTATCGGGTGGTGCCTGCTTGGAGACAAATTGGTGTTGGTTTCTCCAGATAGAAAAATCTTGGCTGCCCTTTTTAGGCTTAATTTCCTCTCCAGTCTATTAAGGCGAAAGCCTTTAATGTCTCATGCTCACGTCCGTCCGGTGTCCGTCCGGCGTCCGGTGTCCGTCCGTCCGTCTGTCCGTCCGTCTGTCCGTCCGGTGTCCATCCGTCCGTCCGTCCGTCTGTCCGTCCGGTGTCCGTCCGTCCGTCCGGTGTCCGTCCGTCCGTCCGTCCGTCTGTCCGTCCGTCTGTCCGTCCGTCTGTCCGTCCGTCCGTCCGTCCGTCCGTCTGTCCGTCCGGTGTCCATCCGTCCGTCCGTCCGTCCTGTGTCCGTCCGTCCGTCTGTCCGTCCGGTGTCCGTCCGTCCGTCCGTCTGTTGGTTCGGTATCCGTCCGTCCGTCTGTCCGTCCGTCCGGTGTCCATCCGTCCGTCCGTCCGTCTGTCTGTCCGTCCGTCCGTCCGTCCGTCCGTCCGTCCGGTGTCCGTCCGTCTGTCCGTCCGTCCGTCCGTCCGTCCGGTGTCCGTCCGTCTGTTGGTCCGGTATCCGTCCGTCCGTCCGTCCGTCCGGTGTCCATCCGTCCGTCCGTCCGTCCGTCCGTCCGTCCGTCCGTCTGTCCGTCTGTCTGTCTGTCTGTCTGTCTGTCTGTCTGTCTGTCTGTCTGTCTGTCTGTCTGTCTGTCCGTCCATGTCCGTCCGTCCCGTCCATCCAAGCTCTGGCACGGAGCCAGGTGGCTGCCGAGATGCGCAAACGTACGCCGGTCGCGTCGGACTCTACAGCGCTCGCTCTTTGCTTGCGTAGCTTCGCTGTGCCCAGCGTTTGCAATCATTCTGACCGACGCCGTCTCAATGGACACAGGCGTTCACGGAATACACCTTCGAATTTACCAAGGGCCCGTCAATTTAAGCGCTGGAACGCTATGGCGTTTGCACGATGCACAAAGCGCGAGAAAATACTAACGCATGGGAACGGAGGAAGATTAGTCTCGCGTCTCGCTGCGACTCGCGGTAAAAAATTAAAAAAGAGAACACGCACACATTCGCTTTGTGTGCTATCCCACTGAGAGTGTAAAAGAAAAAAAAGACATGGCATAGTCAGCTGAACGGCCACACGCTTTCGCCGAACACACTTTAGAATGTACAAAGTGTCCTTCAATTTTTTTTAAAGCCATCCTTGGGTGAAATTTGCGAAGAGCGCTCTATCTCGGACTCCTGCTGAATCGCAGAAAGAGGCAGCGGAGACAGGGACGTCGCGTCCTCAGTTTATGGCGCAGGAAATTCAAGTTGAGCTGCGGAACTAGGGATCCTTGGGGGAAGTTTTCGACACAACAGGTTTTGTACTGGCACCTATAAAGCGGTGCTATACTTCTACAGGTGCAATATATCGCTATGGTCGAGCGCAATAAGTGTCCTTTAGTGTTTCTGCAACCATTTCTTGTCTGCATGATTTCTGTCCAATTTAAGCAAAGTTTCTTCACACTATCAGATGCGCATAATCGTGGCAGTTCAAAAAACGAAAAAAAAAACTGCTAAAATTTACCTTTCAATCGAAATTAATACGTGATTACACTAATTATTTATTGTTTATGTTTTTTTAATGTTGTGTATTTGTTCCTTACTCAAAAATTACTTCGATAACATAGAATAGTATTGAATTGCGAAAAATTCAGATTTTCTATATAGAAAAACTAAATAAATGCCCCACCTCTGAAGGGTGAAGGAACCTGCTTCAGCGAATTGCGGCAACAGCACGACCACTTCTGTAATTTCTTCACTCACTTGCCTTTCTTTAGTGTACCAGGTTGGTAGCATGCTAACTTGTGTGTAACAGGCTAGCAGTTGATAGCTATCAGTTGTAGCGGAATAACAACGTTTTTTTTTCTACCAAGTGCTTGCTGATCGGAGAAATACGAAATTAATGACTCCAATTGGAATCACTGGGCCTAAAAGGATTAAGACGTAGGTACATGTGCAGGGTCGTCCACACCTAAGGTGAACGCGTGATTAGTATCCAAGACCACATAGAAGCTGCTGTATAATGTATAAATAGGAAACCTTGTAGTTCTGCTTTTAGGCACCGTGATCACACGCAGGCCCGTAACCAGTGGGGGGGGGGGGGGTCTAACTGGGGGGGGGGGGGGTGGTTACCGAGAATAGATAATGAAAATAGGTGGTTTTCAAGGTATTCAACAGGTGCTCCTCCCTCCCCCCCCCCCCCCCATCCCCCCGAAAAAAATTATTTCTGGCTACGGGCCTGATCACACGTCATATGACAGACATTGCCCTCGTGAAGCAGAACAAACGTTCTAGTTTTACCCTCTTGAATACTATTGAGATGTCTACCTTAAATGTCGTTCACCGTGTACACGGAGAGAGTGTTTGTGCGTGTGTGCACATTTGACTTAAACTGCAAGCTAGCCATGTGGCCATGTGCATAAAAAATGCTACAGAAATTGATGTTGAAGGTTACTCCCACGCTGCAAGATATACACTCCACAGATCTGGACTTCTCTTGCATTACAGAAAAAGTACGGGACAAGTACGGCTAGATTTCATAGTTCACGTTCACTCACCTACATCGACTCCTTCGAGCTTGTTTTAGGCGGGAGGGCCCTCGACCCCGACCCTCTTACCGCTTAAGTTATGACCGGCAACTACCAGCTGCCCTTTGATTTAGCCGTGTAATTATCTTGTTTGCCTCTGTCAAAGCCCACGGCAAGTTTGGCTTTTAACCTGTTTCACGACATTCTTTGTTTGATGGATAGCCTGGTATGGTTCTGCTGGCGCGTGTAGATATACAATTTCATTTCTTCTGGGCAAGAGTAGTTTCATCTGCCTCGGTTTTCTCTTTACAGCTGGACGTGATGAAAAATATAAAGAAACAGACCGACTGGAACAGGAATGTTTCAATGGCCATCTCGGTGTCAATGTGCACGCGCGTCTACATGCCCGGAGAAGCGCGCCGAGCTCGACGAAAAGTGCATCGACCACATTCGTCGTCCCAACACCACCGCCGCAGTAAGTAAACCGACACTGCAGGACGATATAACAGAGAGCAATTACTTAATAAAGTAATGAAAGGAGCAAGTTCTTGCGCGTTCTTGAGAGCACTGCGCTGCGTCCTTCTGCATTCCTCTTCCCTCTGAGTTGCAATTTTTTCCAATGCATTACTCAGCGCAACGCAATCACACCACTTACTCGTTGAAAGAGTACAATCGAGGTAAATTGTTATTGGAGGGTAACGCGGATATTATATATTTCTTTTTTCATCGACGAAAAGTAAAATTAAACAAAATTGACTGGAAAGAGAACGGAGTTGCCAGTGGGAGATGATGCTTGCAAGACTTGCACATATCTCTCCGCTGATAAAATGACCATTCGTACATGTAGCCTCTTTGCAGTGTACTTTCCCATTTCTTATTCTAAAGCGTACACAGAGACATCGACGTAGCCGAACCTAAAGTGCCGGGAACTGCATAGCTTGTATACGCAGACAAAAATCTGTACACATAAGAAACACAAACTTTAAAGGGCCCCCATGCAGCCTCCGAAAATACAAAAAAAAAAGAAAACGAACACGTTATTCTTTCCTGGCGTTTCTCATCTCTTTGGTGCACCTCCTGACGCCAGCACGGTTATTCACGTGACGTCATTAATGTACATACTTTCGATTCGTCCATATGCGAGAAATATCATTTAGGATGACTGCCAGTTGGTCATGTTGGTAAAGGTCAATGATGAAACAAGCACAATATGCACGAAGACTTAGAAAGCGCTCCGTCCTGTGTCCTTTCTAAGCCTTCGTGCAAATATCAGTTGTGATGTGTCTCCTACTCTGTTTGCCATGCGGTCAGGCGTCCACCCGTTCTTCCTTGTCTGGCATTACTATCGTGTGTGATCAACTGATTTCAGTTCACTTTGTGTGTTTCCGACTGCGCAAGCGGAGATAACAGCGTGTAGCTCACAAGCGGACGCGAAATTCTGATAGGCTCAACGCTTAGTGCTGGACACTGTACACGTGCTTTATGAAGAAATGAGTGGCGAGAAGGAGATGTCGCCTTTAGGAAAGGTAATCTTGACGAGAAAGGAACCACTCCCGTGTCTTTGAACTCAGAGTGGTTTCGGGGCCCCTTAAGATTAGGCTAGATACAGATGTATGTCAGCAGTAGATAATTCTTCTGTAGGCCTATGTGCGTTACAGCGAGTGGGAAAAGCAGGAGCGTAAAGTCCTTTGTAAAAATGACAGAATGTATTCGCAATGCCCACGAACTATAGGTGGCGCGCTGTACGATTCAAGACGGCGCCCGATGGAGGGTCAATCCGTTTGTTAGCATAGGAACAGATAGGACGTCCGGACGTACGGCCCGTGCCACTTTCACCGGATGAAGTCATGAGCTGCACTAAAATGAGTATGATGCCAAGATACTTTCCCAAACCATGGAAACTCGCCGCCTAATTATTTTACGTGGTGTGAAAGGTTATATTTCAGCTCCGTTACCGTGCATAAGCGATGCTGTGCGAAATCCTGTGCCTGCTGCAGAAAACTTCATGAACTACAATTGACGTATGACCTGAACGGCACTCCGAAATACTGTGTACCGAGCCTGCCTGACGGATTTGCCGCAGTGGTAGGCCGCTAGCGAGTAGCGCCATCGCTGCTGCACGGTACCGAATGTTTAACGTGGCGATGGCTTGCAAACATACGCCGTCATCATTACTTGCGCAGTCAGGAACGTGGAGTTGCTTCTTCAACGGAACACAAGCATTTAACATCCTATTTAGTAGCGCTTGTTTCACAGCCATGCTCAGACTCAAGCCGTGCGCAATTCACTGCACTCGGATGCCGCAGGTTCGATCAGCACGATCTAAACATGAATATCGAAAAGAACACGCACGTATGCTTTTCGCAAAGAGGAATTCTTCGACGTTGCGAAAATGCGTCGAACAACTATGCCGATCGGAAGGTACCGGTGAAGTACAGGAGAAGTGAGCCGATAGGCGTGGATTGTGGCCGTGACTGCACGTTTCATCGCTCTAACCATTTCGCTTCCCTGTTCCGAACTCGAGTGTTTTGGCGGCATGCGGCGCTCGATAATATCCACAATAATTGCGCTACGTGCAATGTACAAGAAAAACTATGTTTTTATTTTGATCTCGCTGAAGGATACTATACATTAAATATAATCAAAGTGACTTACGAGCGTGAAAAAACATTAGCGCACGAGGGGACGTGAAGTGCAACTCGCCCCTCGTGAGTTAGCAGCTGATCGTTCATCGTCACTGTCACACTCTGCGCTTTCACAGCCTTCTCCGTCCGAGTGAAAAATCCTCGTCGTCAAAGTGGTTCCTCTTAACACCATTGCTGAAAGCAATCTGAAGAATTTCCTCCGCCGAACGACTTCGATTAGTCCTCGTCACAACGTTATCTGGGCGCGCAGGACTTCTTGCTCTCACACCGGTCAACAAACAAATCGCTTGCAGAGTGCTGCCATCTATCAACAAACGTACAAAAACAAGCGGCGCAGCGCTGGTCAATTTGAGATTACGGTTATATCTCGATAGCTCGCGCGACTTCCCGCCTACAATGTTATAAATTCATGCACTACAACAGCACTGACGAATGCTATATGCAAGTAAAACAAGGTGAGGCTTCAACTGAGAAGGTCAGACGACAGCGTTTAACTAACCTACGTGGCTACACAAAACCTCGCGAAGCTGATATTTGTACGATGTGGGCCGTCGTTGAACGCGCGAGTTGGCACGTATTTTCACGAAAACTTCGCGTCTCGCAAGAACGAGTCAGATTTATCGTGTCACGGAGGACCCGGTTTGTTCACTGAAGCAGGAAACATGCAAACTCGTAGTGTTTGTTTCCTGCTAACACGGCCGAACAAGTGAGCGACTGCGTAGGGCTGCCATGGTGTCGTCTACTGATCATCCATGAGAGGACGCTCCTAAATTCCGCTAGGGGCGCGACAGTCTATGGGCATTGCGAATACGTTGACCTCATTGTACTATCAGTCGCTGCCATGCACATGCCTTTTGTTTATTTCCAGTTTTGCAATGACCCGCTCTCAATCTACAACGCACCGACCACTGTGAGGTGCGGCCATTACACGGCGATGTCTACGAGTGAAAACACACCGCCGCTGGTGGCGACATTCGAGACAAACGAAACCGTTAGTGAGAAGGTACGCAGCTATCGTCTTATTTTACCCATATCTCTCTTTATCTTTTATTCACTCAACATTTTTTTTGCGGCAAACCATATATCAGTAAATTTCCTTGCCCTTCAACGCACGATATATTATAACTGCACGTGTTGAAATTGGAAGTGTGGCAGAATTCTGTCTAAATACCTCATGGTAGCTTAGCATTAAGCAGAGTTAGAATAGGATACGCAAAGCTTTGCGTTAGCGTCTGTCGCCACTGCCCTTGAGTCATACGCTATCCGCTTGGGTATACCCACGTTAAGGGGACACTAAAGAGCGAAGCAATTTTTCTCGTTACAGTAAATTGCTCTTTCACGGTACCAAAAACACCACGCTTGCGGCCGAGAAGATGCTTGGTAAGCGAAAAAATGCGCAAAAAAAAAAAATGTGGGTGGCGACGCCGCCTTGAAGTTTCCGCACCATTCGCGGGGACGTCACATATTTTGACGGCGCCTACTGAGGCCTACGTAGTTCCTAATCGGTAAAAACAAAGTGAAGTGTCCTATGAGGGGGGCCATAGACCTAACATACCAAGTTTGAATGAATTCTGTGGAGCCATTGGCGCCAAGTTACGATATATACACCCTGTAATCCGTGACGTCACGCGTGGAGATTTCGGCGCGAAATTTAAAAATGAAACTTTGAACTTGATTTCCTCCTCTATTACTAATCCCATGATGGTGAAATTAACAACATTAGAGTTATCAGAGTACGATTTATCATTCTAAATCGATTCATTTTTTCTCTTTAGTGCCCCTTTAAGTGACGAAAATAGCGTATGGTACACGACAAACGCTATGTCTGCGTACCCTATTAAAACTGCATTTTAAGGCTAAAAGATGTAGCGCTGCTAAGGTGGAGGACGTGGGTTCGATTCCCGGCCACGCCGGGCCTCGTTTCAATGGAGCCGAAATGCGAAAACGCCCATGTACTACGCCCGTGACAAAATATATATGTTGTTAGCACGTGAAACCCCACAATCGTCTTTTCTTTAAAGTGTACCGTGAAGCGTACAACCATTTCTGTATTATTGCAGTACTGCAAGGTCAGGAAACACTTCGGCGGCCTCAGCGTCGGCCTGGCCATATTCGACGTGGAGTGCGAGGATTGGCAAGGAAACTGCACCGCTCTGAAAACTCCGATACCGGGCACAGATAGATTTCGCGACATAGCCGCATACGTCGCCAGTGTGGCCAATGTGACTGGCGACAAACTCCCTTGCACGTAATCAAAAGACACGTGCGTTACTGCGCACAGCTGGTGACAATCATCTGACGACGTTACACGTGTGCTAAGCATAATGGATACTTGGCTCTGCAGTCCCCACTGGCCACGACAGTGCACCGCAAGTGTACCATGGATTTTGCGTTGATATGGTGTTTTGCCGCGATGTCGGATTGGTTTGTTTTCTGTTTCATTATTCGTTTATTTGCTTAAGTGATCTCACGAACTTTTGACGTGCGAAAAGTTTATTTATTTAAAGTGCAAACTTGCGCACAACTTGTAGTTTGTTGCGTGTCTTATCTGTGTTTAGATAACTCGTGGAAACGCTTCTCTGTATACTGTTAAGCTATCGGTTATAGCAGCCACTTTTCTACCACAACTATAACGTATTTCCAGGGGAACACACGCTGCATTTTTTTCTTTAATCACGACCTTTATTATTACTGCGCTGAACTCCAGTAGCGTTCATATCAGTGCACTAAGGACTTTTAAGAATATCACTCGAATAATAAGTAAAGACAAACCCAAAGCTGTGGCTTCTGCTTTTAAAATATGGCCGACATCGTACTAGCTGTGTTTCAGTGGATGGTGCCAGACTTTCTGGCATGTCATCATGGTGGCATGGGCGAAAAATAAGTAGGCTGCGTGTATAAGTGTTTCTATTTGGGGAAAATGTCTGCACGCGTACAACACCACCACGTACTATGTAGACGCCGCCAACTACGACTTCGCCAACACCATGGCAGTAGCCATAGTCATGGACCACACACTCACAGAACGTACCAGCTCTTCCGTGCGATGCCACAGCGTCACAAAGGCTGAAGAAACTGCCATCGCGCTCGCTCTTGCCCTCGGCTACAGACAGCGACGGTCGCTGACAATTCTGACGGACTCTCAAGTGGCTTGCCGCAACTACCTACAAGGGCGCATCAGCCAACCCGCCCTCAATATCATCCTGAGTGCTACGGACACTGGCTAGCATCCCAATACACGCACACACACCCCGAATTTGGTATAGGATTATATGGACCCCAGGTCACATGGGGCTGGAAGGAAACCAGGCAGCGGAGAGGGTAGCTCGAGGATATGCGAGCCGAGCACCTTCCAAATCCGCCCCTGAGGAATCCGTTCCCGTCCCTTGCGACTACTCGGCCATCCTAAACCATTATAGAGGACTAAGGCAGGCTCATTCCCTACCACACCGAACACTACATAAAGAGGAATCGGTCAGCTGGAAGCAAATTCAAACCGACACGTTTCCAAATTTGCACACCCTCAGTAAAATGCATACCTCGACATACTCTCCTCACTGCCCATGGTGCTCAGCTAAAGCTACCCGGTACCACGTCACGTGAGAATGTCAGGCCATTACAGTCTTAGCACCGATACGCAATCCCACAGCGGAGCGATGGGAAGAGCTGCTGGTCAGCGAGAACCTGGAAGATCAGCTGAGTCTGATGGACCGTGCCCGCAGAGCAGCTGCAGCAAGCGGAGCCCTGGACTGAGGGCCCCCCCACCGCAAGCCGAGAACCTCCGACTACCCGAAGCTTCTCCGCAGAAAATGCCCAACGAATAAATAAGTTTTCCCCACCACGACCACCGACGTAACATCGGTACTTACTTTAGAGCAGGGACGTCACCATGATGTGCACACTAAGGCGCGATGATGTGTACATCGTACTTAGCGGTAGAAGGCTTTTATAGCCCGATAACGGTAAAGAGCTCGTTTCGCAGAAATTCCGGTGTCGGCATGGGCGTCGGCATCGGTATCGGTGATGGCATCGTTGTTTCTGAGCAAAAATTATCATCTCCATGACCGAAAAATTGTGAAAGATGGAAATAAACTAATTAAAATTTGCGGGCCCCAATGAGGATCGATCCCAGGCCGTTTGCGTGGCAAGTAGGTGTTCTACCATAGAGCCACGATATCTGTTGAAACTGCTTTAAAAATAATGATACAGAAAAGAAAACAAAAACATTATGAATGTCATGTAGTGGAAGGTGTCGCCTTAACACATCTACTATTGCGTAGCAGAAGCGTAGGGCTGAATCGTGACTCTGCTAAAAGGTGCAGTGCTAACCGTATGCATAAAAACTCGCAAAGTTCCTTAAGCATTCGTTTAAGATTAATCAGTGGCGTAAAGCATCATCTTGCTCTTCTTCTCAGTAGATTGTACTGATTCATTCTTGATTCACACTTATTTAATTAATTTACTTCGAATTTGCTTTAACGCACGTTGATAAACTTTAAATTCACTTCCTAATTCACTTGAATTTGTGCTCCTGATCACTTGACATCATCACAACTGTATTTAACGTCACGAGAATTTTGGCGCTGTTTGTGTTTCATCCGACGCCCGGCGAACAGCGCCGCCGGGTGTCGGATGTTTTCGTCGGGCATACCCTCCTCCAAATTCCTCCCATACCCACTCCCAACAAATACTACTGTGACGTCTCCAGACACGTACTTTCCCTTCCCCTCAGCTGTTGGCCCACTACTGTGGCACTTCTACCGAATGTTCCCTATGACGCGAAGCTACCGCCACCCTTTCCCATATCCTCTTCGGCTGCCCTGCTGATCCTCCCCCGCAGGGACAGCCTTCCATCGCAAGCTGGGAGGACTGGGAGGTCCTGCTATCGCCTGAGGACCCGGCGTTGCAGCTTGCTGTCGTGACTCGGGCTACGATGTCTCCGCGGCAAGAGGCATGGCCGTGTAGACGTGGCGGGGGACCTCGCGGTGGTCCAGGGACCCGGGAGGGTCCAAACACTTGCCAATGAAGTTTTTTTGTCTGTCCACCAGTGGGCCACATAAAACTTTCGCAGTGATGACGAAGTTCTTGATGAGACAAAAAGTAAAAAAAAAAGTTGCATTCGTGACGCATCAGCTATCTTATAATAAAGCGTTAGCATCTGCCCGCGTCAAGTGTATTCAAAAAGCACCAGAATTATGCGAGAGCCGAATCCGTAAGCACCGAGTAGACCGGGAATACACTGAAGCATTATGCTGTGGCATGCTATATGAATCATGCTGAATAGTGGCTACAGCATTGCCGACAAATTAAACAAATAAATATGTGAAGTGCTTCTCTCACGACCGAAAAAAAGAGCCCGAGAAAAGGGCCCCGACGAAAACGCGTTACTGCTAACACGCCTATTTGGAGGCTTATTCTGAGAGGTCATTGTGATACAGGAGGCACACGTCAGAGCGAACGCCATTGAAATCTATATAAAAAGAGACTGGTCGTATAGAAACCGTGGGCTCAAGCAATGACACAAAAAAGCTATATTAGATAACTGACGTCCCCACTGCATAAATAATAAAAGCTCAGCTGAACTTTCAGAACAATATTTGCATACAATAGGCGTCTACAGCAGGAATACTTTTACGTTAAACTACACGCGTTTGTGACATTCGTGCGCACTCGTTCATGGGAATAAACCTTCGTTTCTCAATATTTCTACGTTAGTAGGAATTTTTAAAAAAATAAATATATGCAGGAGGTAACCACTGACAATTATAAAGGGGTGATAATTCATAGTACGGGTCTGAACTGCTGTGCGTATATAAGCCGTATAACTCATGGTGAGCCTTACTTCACCGCACGATTGTTTCAAGACAATGAGCGTAGTTAGACATACATTGTGGCTAGTGGTAGTCCTGATCTTCGGACTAATGTAAGTGTTATGAAGTCTCTTCCCCAAGGTTGTCGTTACATATCAAGGATCATTAACGGCAGCATAAGGCGGGAACAAGCTTAAACTTATTTCCTTGATTCGCATCGAACTTCTTATATGCTGACTCACAAGGTAAATTTGAAAACTACACGCAGGTGTGAATCTAGGTGGGATTAGAAGGGAAGCTCAAGTACGCGACAATTTTCGTAGAAATGCGTTCACCTAAGACTATAGAGTTTCCTAAAATTGACTAGAGGTGACTCTGGCGCTGCGATCATTCAGCCACAATGGGAAATGACGGGTAGTGCACAAATTTGCCTAGTATTCGTGTTTGCGGCTTCTGAACGCACTTGGGGCTTTGTTTATTGCTGTGTTTTGGTTTTGTTTAGAATAAAAGAACGGACCGTTGTAACTTCGTGAGCGGATTTGAATCAGGTGAGACTAAAAAGGTCAGGGTGGTGAAGCGTAACAAACCTTTGCTGAACTTCGTCTTGCTGCAAAGCGGATTCAGGCCACACGTAGCCAAACGGAGTCGAAAGAACGAAGATTAGACATATTCGTGTACTACCCATCATTCCCATGCTGGCTGAAGCACCGTGCGTTCGCAGCTCCCCTAGACACTATAGCGCCAGAGTTACCCTCTAGTGTATTTATGGGAAACTCTATGCCTAAGACTACTCGAAGGCAAAGCCATCTACTTTTTCTTCTCAGTTGATGTGTTGATCCTACCCGCCACCGACCGAAGCCTTCCCACACCTAACGGGGTATTGCCTCTGTGGTCAGCCATCCTTTGACCAAGTGATGACTTCACGTGACGTCACGTGATGGGACAGCACAGCTTTGACTATGTCACGACATGGTGACGTCATATAGGTAACGTCATCACGTGACGATTTTATGCATCACTTGTGTTGGCCCCGACGCCGCCGACGCAGGACGACGGTCAATTTTCTTTTTTGATGTTTGATGAGGCATCTAAGGCTTTCGCCTTAAACGTGTGCGACCCTATTCGTACTATGCAGAGGCATTCCGGGAAGACTAACTGCTTTCCACGTACGTGATCTAATCTATTTTTGCAGCGAAGTGGTTATGCTCGAGGTTTGCCGTGTGTCGTAGAGAGAAAATTACCTATCATCATGAGCGGGCACACGCGCACACGCTCGCTTCGTCCTGTTCCACAACTTCGTCCTCTTCTCCTTCGCTCCCAGAATACGCGCGCTGATTGTTCCGGCGCTGGGATGCAATAAACCCTGATGGGTGAGAGAACGAGTGCTTTCCTGCGAGACACTGGGCTGTGTGACATTTGGTGACGGACCCCCATAATTCAGGAGATGCTCAGGCGCAACAATTGCCGGCCATTTAGGCCAGGCTAACCCCGTCTGTTGCAACACCACAACCAGCACCACAGAGAGGGAAAGAGATTACGAGAGAAAGAAAAAAAATAGAAAGAAGAAGAAAGTGAGAAATTCTTGGTTGAGGCTAGATTGAACCTACGTAGCCATGATCTGAAGGCGAGCGTCGTAACTAATAGTCTATCCAGGCACGCTAGCAGAGTATAGCACAGCCTTGTACGGGATAGCCTTGTATAACATAGCAAGGGGGGTGAAAAGATTAGTGGGGGGCGAGGAGGATTAAAAGGGGGAGTGGTGAACAAGTACAGACAGAGAGAGAGAGAGAGAAATAGAAAGAAAGAAATAGACAGAACGTGAGGGAAGAAAGAGAAAAAGATAGAAGGCTAGAAACGACTACAGAAAGATAGAAAGTGAGAAGAAAAAAGACATGGCAAGAAAGAGAAAGATAAAAATAGAGAGCAGAGACAAAGAAAGGCATACACAGAGTGACAGACATAGAAAGAAACAGACGCAAGAAAACAAACAAAAAAAGAAAAAGAGACAAAGCATAGCCATGTATAATAGAGTATAACAAGGGGTGGGAAAGAGAGAGGTGACAAGGTAAAAGCCTAGCCAATCCAAGGACCAGCCAGGTGCTGTGACCCAGTAGTGCGAGACTGAGTGCAAGCTGCGTTAATTTTTTCCCTCTCATGCTGTCCACACACCACCTTCTGCCAAAACAGAAGCACTCGCCCTACCAGGCAAACTGCTCTATATTCTCGCGTAGTTGTGACGACGACAATACAGACAGCGCTGTTCTTGATTTCTGGTTCGAATTCAAGCAGCAATTAAAGTGCAAGTTAAACTCGTGGTACTTTTTTTTAATTCGGCATATTTTATAAGAGGGATCTGATTTGTGTTCGAACTGTGATATCCTTATAGTTACAAGCACTCTTGCAAACTCTCGATACTAACGAAAATTCATGCCGAGCTGTAAAAGTCAAAAGAGCTTGTTATACATTCGGAAAAGGCGTACCTGGAGAGCGCGGAGTCATTTGCACTGAACCACAGCCAAACTCATTATACCATGTCAAGTTATAACAAGTTTTTGGATATGACAAAGTAATTGTCATTCGCCTTGACACTGCCATAGAGACTCAGGCATTTTAATTTTTCTTTCATCAAAGCAGAAATGGTTGTCGGTAAATATAGCAGATTAAATTCGTTTTCGCAACCGAAACATCTCCACGCTTTCACGCCGGCTACATCCCTTCATGCACCTGCCTTGACGTCTTACAGCATGGACGCCTTGACTATTTCGAAGTTGTTTCCTATAGTGGGAAGCCTATTGTTTAAATTTGTTTGGTACCGATGTAGTCGAAAATGACGACATGAGATGTGGCGTACTAGGAAACAGCGTGTGACGGGATCACAGTGGAAAGCGAAGACGAGGACACGTAGTATGTGAAGTTTTGGGAGATAGACGTCCTAAAGAAAATTCAGCAGAAGTGGACAACAGACTTTACTCCGAAATATTCCTTAAAGGGCCCCTAAAAGCACCTCCCATAATTTAACATTTCAGGTAAATGCGCGCATCGAGTTCAGGTTGTCATCACGACGAACAATGTCAAATGCGGCAGTGCTGCGAGTTGCGGGCACGCCACCAATTCCTCGGAACAATCGCTTCTCCTCACCGGGTCTTTCGGTAATCCTCAGCGTGGGCCGTGACGTCAACATTCACGTAAGCTCATGTCATCATGGGTCGGCAAAAACTGTGGAACTCACTCAGAGAGACAGAGAGAGAAGAAATATAGGAAAGGTAGGGAGGTTAACTAGACTATGTCCAGTTTGCTACCCTACACATGGGGAGGGGGGATAAGGGAGTAAAAGAGAGAAGGAAAGAGAGCGAGAAAGGGGGACACATTGCACACCACACACACAGTGCAGGGTTTCACAGGCGGTTGCTCAGTGATGTTGCCTTCAAATACTGCAGGAGGGCTCGTGTGACTTTCTGCGCTGATGCATTGTGAGACCATGCTCCCAAGATCTTTTCTTGAGTGAAGGGCCAATCGTCGAGTTTCCTTAAGACACACTGGAAAGTCCGGCGAGCTTGTTCATATTGGGGACAGTGGCACAAGAGATGGTCAATACTCTCTACACCGTTGCAGTTATCGCACTTAGATGAGTCAGCCATGCCAATGCGATAGCTGAATGAGTTGGTAAAGGCTACACCAACCCACAGCCGACACAGCATTGTTGCGTCACGTCGCGAAATCTTGGATGTCAATTGCAGTTGGAGCAGTGATTCAAGGTTCTGGGGACGACGAATGTAGAGCAGTGGAAAATTCCAGTGTGTAAGCGTGGCATTATGCGCGATGCGACGCAGCTCTCTTGCAGCGTCGACTCTTGACAGTGGTATGAGCAGTGTGGGCGCTCCATCGTGGGCACATCGGGCAGCGTTGTCGGCGAGGTGGTTACCACTGATCCCACAGTGACCCGGCAGCCATTGTAAGACTATGTCGTGTCCTTGATTAGTGGCGCGATGACAAATTTCATTGGTTTGAGACACCAACTGATGATAGTTTCCACGCCGTAGACTTCGCACGCATTGGAGGGCCGTCTTGGAGTCGCAGAATATGGCCCATTTACTATGTGATTCTTGTATAACAAATGCCATTGCGGCTAGAAGAGCGGTGAGTTCGGAGCCCGTAGAGGTCGTGACGTGCGAGGTCTTGAATTTGACGGTGATTGATCGAGATGGTACCACAAAGGCGCCCGTCGAACTTCCCGAGACCGAACCATCCGTGTAAACATGAATTCGGTTAGCATACGATACATACAAATGTTCCAATGAGATCTGCCTGAGTGCTGCGGATGACAGGCTAGCTTTCTTAGATATCCCCGGCACTTCAAGGTGCCCAGGGGGCCTTCGCAGGCACCAGGAACTCACTCAGACTCACTCAACAAATATATATTGCGCTTTGGACTCACTCGGACTCAGACTCACCAAAATTTTCCTGAGCCGGACTCACTCGGACTCAAGCTCACCAAAATATTACTCACCCGGACTCACTCAGACTCAGACTCGCAGCTCGATCTGAGTCTGAGTGAGTCAGGGTGAGTCGGCTCATGAGTCCGTTAGTCTAGAATGACTTCTTTCATCCATGGTGTCAATGCTTTTTAACACCAATATATCTCACGTAATTGGAGCTCTTCTTGGCGCCTTTTTGATATAGTACGTTCGAATATGAGTTATGAGTGGTTGCAAACCAATAAGGACATTTTTTTCTTGAAAGAGATGACAAAATAACACATATTCATCAAGAACTTCCGTGGAACAGTTGGCGCGGAGGAGTTCAAGGCACTCCCCCCCACGTAATTCACGCCTCGGATCAATAAATATTGAAATGGTGAATGAACGATACTGCTTTGGAATTAGTTTGGGTAGACGTGAGTATATATAAACGTGAATCCAGGCAAGGCTGATAGTAATGCTGAGGCTGAGTAGATAAGACCATAGGTCGGCAAAAAAAGTGGAAATCACTCAGACTCAGTCTAGAAATATATCTTGCGCTTTGGACTCACTCAGACTCAGATTCACTAAAATTTTCCTGAGCCGGACTCACTCGGATTCACACTCACGAAAATATTCTTCAACCGGACTCACTCGGACTCAAACTCACCAAAATATTACTCACCCGGACTCACGCGGACTCGGACTCACAGCTTGATCTGAGTCTGAGTGACTCCGAGTGAGTCAACTCATGAGCGAGTTCGCTGACCTATGCATGTCATCAACAAAAAAACTTGTTTGTCTGCTCGCCGGTACGCGCGCTTGCCGCTCTTCATCCTCGCACCTTGAGGAGGAGCACTCGGCCAGGAGGAGAGACGAGAGGACGAACGGAGCTTAACAAAGAAGAGCGAAGCGAGCGAAGGCCTCTTTTGGATCATCAAAGGCTTCAGCTACGCTATTACGGCCCCGTTTCAAAAAATTCTCGCGGCTGCGTGGTTGTTGAAGACTCGTTTCAACTGCAACACCACAAGTAACTTTCAACCTCTGCGGTCTGGCGGCCCTTTAGCCATGGGGCTTTTGAAAGTGCTGAACATTGAATTGGTTACATTTACAATTGTTGTATGAGTGACAATGTTGTTGAGCTGCTGAGCTTGAAGAGGCGGGGTTGACTCTTCGTCATGACTGCCTTGTTTCGGTAAAGGCGAGGTGCAAAAAGCGCCCGTGTGCTTACAATTGTGTGCATGTTAAAGAATCATATAGGTGGGTATAAATATATTGGAGTTCTGCACTTTGGCGAGGCTCTTTAACATTGTAAATTTGGAACGCAAACATCACAATTTGTTTTTGTTTGAAAAATCTATATTAAGTGAATTACAATGAGTGCTGAAGGAGACTACAGCTTTTTCTTAATTCATGCAGGATAAGAGGGGGTTCATCTCAAGGCATTTTCGCACTTGGTGTGTTCGAAAATTGCAGTGAAGTGGTAAGTGTTTTCCTGTTCTCATTAGTTCTCATCTTTGTCTGTTAGTTCTCATTGATATTATGTGTAACAAAGAAAAACTAGCGCTTAAACTTACACTTCTTTGCTTTCTTCTACATGACATTCGTATTGTGTGTGTTTTTTTTTTCGAATCAGTCGCGATTATTAGAGTGGCTCTGTGGTAGAACACATGATTGCTACGCAGACGGCCTGGTTTCGATTCTCGCTGGGACTGAAGTTTTTTATTATTTATTTTATTTGCATCTTTCTTGATTTTTTAGGTCGCGGACAAGACGATCATTTTTCGCTCACAACAAAAGGTGCCGACACCGACGGTGACGCCAACACCGGAATTTCTGCGAAACGAGTTCTTTAACGCTATCGCGTCAAAAACAAACTCGGAGGACGCTTGAGCTTAGCCTTCAAGAGTAGAACGCGATAGCGCGATCGGGTCCCGTGCGCATCGCCTTCTCAACTGCTAGTCTCGCTTCGGTTCTCGGTGCATGCCTCAACCATGCCACAAGGAAACAAACGACTGCGCGCGTAACAAGTGGCCGTTTCAAACTATCCTAGAATGACTACTGCAAGTACAACTGTTGAGTGCCCGCCCACAACGGCACAACTTGTCCGTTTGCGAACCAGCGAAGGGCCCACTACGCGTCCTTAAGGCAGCACGTGAACCTACGCAGCTCCTCACTGTGTTGATGATTTTGCAGGCTAATGATTAAATATGGCTGAGCGCTTTGTAATGGGTTGGCCTTTAAAGCAGCTAGCCGCTGGTTGCACAACTCACATCTTTTGACGCCTGGCGCGATTCTACGCTTCAGTCACGCAACATTACATCCGTTAAGCAGACTCTGTCCACTACATGAAATTCATATAGTGTTCTTTTTTCCGAAGCAGTTTCAAGAAACAGCGTCGCTGTGTGGTAAGGCAGCTGCTTGCCATGCAGACGGCCTGGGATCAATGCGCACTCGAATCGAAGCTTTTTATGATATATTTTATTTGGATCCTTCTCGATTGTTCAGTCATGGACAAGATGATGATTTTTCGCTCACAACCAACGACGCCAACACCGACGCTGACACCGACGCCGACACCGGAATTTCTGCGAAACGGGCCCTTTAATGCTATCGCGTTCAAATACTGCGCGCAAAGAAATGGAATGGGGATCGCGCACGACATGACAAATTTGAGATCGTTGGGAAGAGGTCTTCGCCCTGGAATGGACATGATGATTTTCTGGTTTTCTGACTACAGATGTAACTTATGCGCAACCGAGCTAGTCACTGGTCTGAATATTCGAACCTTGCTTGACGAAAATGAAGGATTTGTTCAATCGTCTATAGCATTAATGGACAGTCAATGCCAAATAAATATTCCTAATATTCATAGTGTGATGAATATATTCACAGTTTTTGAAGTGACTGTTTCGTTTTTCAGCTTACGGGCCACACATGTCCTGGGTAGGGAAAACTGTGTGTTGTATTTTTTTATTTGCTCTGCAACGTTGTCCATTTATTACTTGGTGTGCATGAAGTATTTCTGACCCCAGGCCACTTTAAATCTCCTCTTTACCGCGTTGCCATTACTCTCTACTGTTATCCCTTTTTAAGGCTGCAGCCTTAAACGCCTCATTAGACATTGTCCTTGAAAATGTGGCATGCGGTACAAAAACCCACGTGACCTCAAAAAATCAAATAAAAACTGTGAGCCACTACACTCTGTGAAGGAGGATGACCAAGCGAAAACCGATTAAAAAACGACACAGAGATGAAAGAATTTAGACCCATAGCCGACTACGCACTTTGTAACCAAGTCCGAAATGTCTGTGCAGCCAGTCACTTTTGAATTCAGCGTATACTACTTTAAAATTCTCCGTTGTAACAGCATGGCGCTTGCGCCTTTTTGAGCATTCTTAGTTTCGCGACATGTATCGTGTTGTCTGGCTTGCCGCATGCACTCGGCGTTTCGTGCACGATATTAATTGGTGTTTGCCGCCCGTGTGTTCTCTTCTTCATCCGTATAGTTCATAGATGTTGAGTGCTGTGTCTTTCCAACTTGTGCGGCTCATACGCAGTGCTTGACGTACAGGAAAATACCCTGGAACCTTTCGTATATATCACTCCGCTGTAGAATCAGAGCACGAGAAGGAATCGAATACAGGCATTCTGCGTGGCAGTCAAGTATTCTACCTCTGAGTTATGCCAGTGCTTGAAACCGGCTAGAAAAAGACATCATATTATAGTCGTCATGTCGGAGTAGAGAGCTACGTTAACAGATTTATATTGCGGGACAGAAGCTTAGAATCGCATCAAGTGAATTGGGTAAGAGTTCGGGTTTGAAAGCTCCCGAACCGTTACGAAGGGCTCGTCATCATCATCATCCACAGCACCAACAAAGCGTGCAGCTCCTCACGGGACCTTTCATCCGATGATGATGATTGATTATGATGATGATAGAAAAACTACCCCAGATGATGATGATGATGATAACAACTTTATTTTACTACCCCAGATGATGATGATGATGATAACAACTTTATTTTCCGCCAGATAAGGAGTTCTCCTTCGTGTCGTCATAGGCGAATACATAGTGGGCCCTGGGAATTTTTCTATCTACACCCTTTGCCCAGCATTCATATAAGCACATTTTGTTTTATCCTCCCTATCCGTGCGTCTACGCGCACCGGTGTAGATTGCATATGGTCAGGAAATAATGATGTGCACATGTTGCTGGACTTTCGCCATCCAATAAAACTGGTATCAAATTAGTTACTTCAATTGACTGTGTGTATGCGATCGAAAATGATTCTGATGCCCTCTCTTTTCCCCCAATCATGGTGTTGCTGTTTTTCCATGCAGTTTATGCCATGCTTTGTCGGATCGGACATGACAAGTTCCTGCCCAGAGCCGTGTCTCTGCCTCACTGATTATAACAACGATCGAGTGAGAGGACCCGGACATTGTGTGAAATTGAGATAGCCGGAGCATATTCTTATATCTTGTAATGCAATGAAGAAATCACTATCTTGTAAAGAAATATGGGCTTTCATTTCCTGTCGTGTACGAAATTTCCCTGTCCTTCGGCAAAGTCTACTTCGTTTAGACGCTGCCTCAATTACCGAGTCAGCGAACACAAAAAAAAAATCTGAATAATAAGGAGAGAAGCGATATCGTTGACCATTGCATGGCGTGCTTGCATTGTGAACCGCGTTTCCGATTTGCAAAAATTGTAGACAGAAGCAGACAGAAAACAGCTCGCGAAACGACATTCAAAGTGTTTTTATCTGAAAAGCAAGTGAGGAGTATGTAAGGGACATTTCCATTGCGCTGTACAATGCTGAGATTCAATTTCTTTCGCGCCTTGTTTGATTTTTCTTTTGTGTTTTACCTATATTGGTTGTCGCGACGGTGCGCCTGCGCAGCTCGTTGTTATGTAAACGCGTGGACCTGCCTTCAATAAAATTATTTGTTAGTGTGCGCCTGTGCTCGTCTGGTGGTTCCTGGTGTCCTGTCAAGTTGTGTTACTCATGATAGTTTCTATATCCCATAGAGTGGGTATGAGCCAGCATCAGCAGGCAAAGTACAAACAATAACGGAAACACAAAGCGCTGCTGTCGCCAAAGAAATCGGTGGTATCTGCGGAAATTTTCTTGTGTCTTAAGAAATCGATATCAGGCCTTTTTATTATTATTAAGTTAACACATATAGACACTACGAGCGATAAACAATCAGCAAGGTTAATAATTGTCTGACTATAAAGATAGCGTTTATTATATCATGCACGCGGGCTTCTGCCACTGTTTACAAAGAAGAAGAAGGCGGTGGTCGCGTGATAGGCGGTATTGCTCAGAGGAAAGCGACAGCAAGCAAACAGCCTACGGGAGCACAGGCAACGTTGTTTCTACGTTACCCCAATCGATAATATCGATGTTTCCAGCTATGAAAACTACAAACGAGGTAAAGTGCCTTTTCATGCACTTATTTAGCTTGAAATAGGGCCGCGATCGGCTGCTAAATGCTCGCTCTGACGCCCTTGGCATTAAAAACCCAACCGTTCGCAGGTTATGAACACTTCTGCAAAAAGCAAGCGCTCATATAATCTTTCTTTTTGGTTAGCGAAGGGAAAATGTAGGGAATGTGGTGATGCGTGTTTAACGACAGCTCAACTACCGAGAAAAGGACTCAAAGATGAAGGACGAAGGGGAGGCTGTCTTAAGCCCCTTCGCAGCTGTGACTAAACGAGAATTTCACCGGTCGCGTGACCATGTGGAACTGACGACCATAAAGCGAATCAAGGCGAGCGATGTTTTCACTTGCGCGCGACCTATACCCGTCGTCACGAAGAATTCGCGTCTGCTCACGCTGCCATTGTCTCGTAATAAGAGCTGAACTCATGTTATTGTGCATCTGATTAAACCAGGAAACAGCACGCTAAAATCGAATATGAACCGGAGGAACGAACAGCACACCATTCGTCTACTTCGTCTTCGCTTTTACCGGGCTTTTTCCTGGTTTAAGTTGTTCAACCAACTAGCCAACAAGTTCCGCTTGTTAGGTGTCTGAGTAATTTGAGGTTGGTGACTGCACGCGCACTTCTGAAAATTCTAGCAGTGCACAAGTGAGCCGAAGCAGTTGCTTTGCTACGAAAAAAGGCATTTCTAACCGGTCGCTTTGCAAGTATGTAGCTTGGTACCGCAACCGGTGTTAGCCAGAGGCGTGAGCGAGCCTATACAAACGATTTCGTTCCGTCGGGAACATGTATTTATAAGCGGCTCCATACAAGAAAATACAAGAAAATGGAAACGGGAAAGTGAGGGCTGGCCGCTGTAAGTTATGGGCCGCAACTTAAGAGTACTGATAGCGAAATTTTTCTAACTTTTATAGTTCAGTATGAAGCTCAGTATCTCATATTCTCGAAATTAAATCGCAAATGCTCAACGTATCGCATAATTAATGATTGCGTCATCGATTTTAACCAATTTCTGACGGACCTGAAAACGTCCACCTAAAATCATAGGTAAATAGCACCCCACCGCGGTGAAGCGCCCCATGGGATCACCTGCGCCCAAGTTTCAGTGACATTAACTGGGAATTTTTTTGTCCTTCGCCCCGCGCACGAGAGAGAATGACCCGACGTGGGTGACGCGGTATCAGATTATCGCCAACCAGCTCGTTCTCCTGCAAGAATACCTGCAACACACACGCATGTGAAGCACCCATTATATATTATGCTGTCGAAGAGTGTGCTCCGCCAGAGAAAAGAAAATTACTGATTTCTAAAGCAGTCCGGTGCCTAAAAACATCGAACAATTTTTTCAAACCAATCGGTCGTCTGAGGGCTTAAAAAATAGCCGGACAGTTTGTAAATTCCAAAGTGTGTTCGGCGAAAGCCTGTGCCCATCGAGACGCGGTCGGTCAGAATGGAACGCGATGCGCGTGCCTCCCTTCTTGCATGAGCGGGCGGATTGTGGCCGCGCTACAGGGGAGACACATGCACTCTATAGTCTGACGAGAGGCGCGACCGACGTGACCGGCGTCTGTGCTATGCGCAGCTGTGCCATCGCGTGATTGCTTAGAGAGTGTGAGCGGGAGAGGCTATACAGCTGGCACCGTTCCAGGGCACGGACGGACGGAGGACGGACGCCGCGAGTATGAGACATTAAAGGGGCCCTTGCAACACTTTTAAATGCGAATGCATTTCATAGTCGGGCTATGTCAGGCATCCGGCGTTGGCGTTGTGCGGCGTTGTCCGCGGAGGAGGAGGAGGAGGATAGGTTGAAGAGGTGTGCGCGCCGGCAGGTGTTAGATGTGAAGCATCTTATGGCGAAGCTTAATCCGGTGGTGGTCTCTCCCTCTCTCCTCTAGGCATCCCTTCCCGCGGCAACCACACCCTCACTGCGCATGCGCCTCCCCTCCTCTCTCCCCTGCTACGCTCCCCCCCTCTCTCCTCTAGGCATCCCTGCCCGCGCCGTCCACACTCCCACTGCGCATGCGCGTCCCACCTCTCTCTCCTCTCCTACGCTCCCCCTCTCTTCTCTAGGCATCTCTGCCCGCAGCGTCCACACTCCCACTGCGCATGCGCGCCCCCCTCTCTCTCCTCTCCTACGCTCCCCCCTCTCCCTCTCTTCCTCTCTCGCCTCGCGACGCCGACACAGGCAGCGTCTGCTAGCGAGTTTCTTGGTTGAAAAAACCGACTGCTCGCGCTGCTCAACCGTTTACTGGCCACCCCGTATATATGGCAATGGATCTTGACCTCCAAGGTGGTGCCGGTGGGAGATTTCTCCTGTGCGCTGTTGAACAATAAAAATTCGCAGCGTGCGCGTTAACTAAAAGCGGACTGCGAGTCTCTGTGTCCAGTCGAAGTCTTCTGTCTCTCATTGCACATTAGCAGCGATTGGCATGTTCCAGTAGGAAACACCGCTCCATCGCTGCGTGCTTTACGCATCCCCAGTTTTAAATGCGAATGCATTTCTTAGTTGAGGGCTATGTCAGGCATCCGGCGTTGGCGTTGTCCGCGGTGGCCTCGGCAGGTGTTATAGTGAGTGGAGAGGGAGGAGCGCACTCTGGTGCGTGAGGGCGCTCGCATCGCGGGAGCTCGGCAGAGCTATATATGAAAAAAACATTTAAAAAATAAAAAAAGAAAAAAAGAAATAAAAGAACAAAAGAAAATTAAGAAAAAAATTTTAAAAAATTAAAAAAAAGAAAAAAAGACAGAAAAAAAAGCAAAAAAAAAAAGGCGCTGCGCCGTGCTCCCGACCAGGCTGCAGAAATTAGGCGCCTTTTCCTTCTTCGAACCACAACCACCATATATAAATGGAGTGAAGCGCGCGCGAAATGCATTCGCATTTCCTCACGATTCCCCTTCGGGGAGGTGGGGGCATTTTTGAGCATGGTCAGTTAACGCTGCCGATCGGTAGTCGAGGCTCCCGAGAACACGCGAACCAATTAATATAGCGCAGTACGCGGCCTGGCATTTACAATAAGTTCTCAAAGTAAGGTAAAAATTGCTTTCTCTTCTCTCTACAAATGACGCTACAAGCTCAAAAATCACTACGTCACAGGCGAAGCATCAGCCATTGGCTGATTTGAGCATGGCGCGCTCGGTCGTTACTGGGGTCGCCGCGGGAGACCGTGACTTGTCCATTGGTGCGCGCGCGATCGCACTGAAAAGTCGCGCATTCGAAGCAAAAAAAAGAGAAAAAAGTGCTTCCAGGTCACGAGGCGCGCGTGACGTATTTTCTTACCCCGTGCCATCCCTCCCTGCTTTGATATAAGAGAACCTGCACAATGTAATTTGGTGTTTCGCAGCTATACACCAGAACAGAGCGAGTTCAGTGTGTGCCGCCATATTTAGGCAGCACGTCGCGCCACCTGCAGCAAGCGCGGCGAAGCAAGAATTGAACTGCCAGGCTAGCAGACGCTCCGCCAATCAAACGCGAAACTTCCAACCGAGTCCAGCTGTAAACATGTTTCGCGCTTTTCCTCTGCTGCAAATTTGTGCTGTCTTCTTGTGAAACGTCGAGAAGACCTTCCTCGTCAGTCCGGGAGATCTACAGCAGGTGCACTGCAGACAGCAGAAGCAACTTCTTCTCGCGATGGAAAGAAACGCGAACAGCGGAAAGCGTGGCTTTCGACTCAGTCGAACTGCGACATGCCTTGACTGTCGCTAGGCAAAACTTGTGCTTTCAGACGGCGTCACCGTAGCGCTAGAATCCTGCACCTGCTTGTGCTCATGCACCGAATGTGCTTATCATTTGCGAGTCAAGCCTGGAACTCGGAACGCACACGCGGTTCTGAAGTGCCAGCCAGAGCAAGATTTTATAGTGCTACGGTGACGCCGGCTGAAAGCGCATACTCGAGCGACCGTAAAGGCATGTATCCCCCCTGAGTCGAAAGCCACGCTTTCCGCTGTTCACGTTTCTTTGCATCACGATAGTACGCCGTTACATTTGTATTAAACGTGCGCAGTGTGCGTGAACGGGTGAGTCGTAATATCTCCTATTATTTGCATGTGGCCTGCGACGGAGTACGGCAATGATATTTGGTGCCGCATACTACAGGCATACTGCACGCAAATTACTGCTATAAGGCGAAATAGCTGGCGTCACGCTTGAATACACGCAGTAAGTGTACGTACTCGTGCACTTTTACTGGGCTCGTAGTTTTTCCTGTTGATTGCTATTATACACTGGCGGCGGTGCTCGGCGTTTTTCGTTGCGGATGAAAATCTGTGCAATCTGAAAACACTGTACCGGCACGATTCCCGCGTCGTGTTGCGATCTTCAGAGACAGTGCTGAGTAATATCTTCCTCTTGCGCTGATTGTTTTCGCATCCAAAGATGGCGAAGTGGTGCCCAGACGACGTCTTGTAAGCGGGAGCGGTGTGAACAGGCGCTTTGTCGCATTTTAAAGTCCCAGAAATGCCGCTTGCCGTGTTAACCAGGTGCAGTGAATACACGCCTTGGCAGTTCCGAACAACGTGGCGCCTGGGTGCGAGATGGGCGTGCTTTGGTCTATACAACCGCTTGACGCGTATGCACCCACGTTGACGCTTGGTGTAGACCTGTGCGCTGGTCCCAAAATCACCGGCGGCGGTGCGCCGGTGTTTGGGGGGGGAAGTGGTTTTAAGTTGGAAGAATGAAAAGAAAAAGTGGGCCCCGCAACTGTCTGCATCAAAGTGCGACACCTCAGCAGTAGCCCACGAGGGAAGGGATGAGGAGGGATTAAAAGAGATAGAGAGAAAAGTAAAGATGGCAGAAAAGTAAAAGATTGGGAGACGGTTACTGAAGTCCGTGGACGGGGCCCCGATCGGCGAAGAGCGGGCATCGCGGACGAGACAACCGTCAGGTTCTCTCGTCCGCGGAAGGGGGGGCGGGGTACTTTCAAGATTCGAGAGTTGGTGGCGATAGAAATTTGTCCCTTGCATAAACAAAAAAAATCTGTTGCCCCGAAAGCGCGAAGCAGTGGATGCGATAGCATGCTGAATGTTATAACGAACTCAAGCTCAGCTAATTCTTTTTTCATCCGATTTCTCGAAACTGCAAAACGCTGGTGTACGGGAATACGGCCGCTCCCGGAAAAAAAAAAGCGGTTTTCGTGCAGTTTGTCGTATGAGTGGTCAGGGTATCCAGCAAGCGGATAGAAGGGTATCCAGCAAGCGAATCATCCCGGTGTTTCCACCTCCGGTGGCGGCGCGTCACCGGCACGGGGAGTTCATCCGATCGGCGGTGGCGCGGCGCGGGAGGAAGGGGGGGCGGGGTACTTTCAAGATTAATAATATCTGGGGTTTTACGTCCCAAAACCACGATATGATTATGAGAGACGCCGTAGTGGAGGGCTCCGGAAATTTCGACCATCTGGTGTTCTTTAACGTGCACTGACATCGCACAGTACACGGGCCTCTACCATTTCGCCTCCATCGAAATGCGACCGCCGCGGCCGGGATCGAACCCGCGACCTTCGGGTCAGCAGCCGAGCACCTTAGCCACTGATCCACCGTGGCGGACCTTTCAAGATTCGAGAGTTGGTGGCGATAGAAATTTGTCCCTTGCATAAAAAAAAAAATCTGTTGCCCCGAAAGCGCGAAGCAGTGGATGCGATAGCATGCTGAATGTTATAACGAACTCAAGCTCAGCTAACTCTTTTTTCATCCGATTTCTCGAAACTGCAAAACGCTGGTGTACGGGAATACGGCCGCTTCCGGAAAAAAAAGCGGTTTTCGTGCAGTTTGTCGTATGAGTGGTCACAGCACGAAGCAGTAAGATCATAGCGCGTAGAAGGGTTACGAGCCGTTTGCTGATGCCTGTCGAGACAGCACGCGCGCCAGCGCTCGCGACCGCGCCCTTATATCAAAGTTCACAGTTTCGGCTCGAGCCACGCAACCCCCTACCCCGGCGTCCCTTCATACTCCGTCGTCCAGAGAAAGACGAACAGGGCTCAACCTTTCTGGTTGAGCTGCAGCCGATGGCAGGCCTCGCACGCTGAGGGATGTTCTCGCATGCGCCCTGCGTGCGATGGTGATGGGCAGCTTGTTTCATCTATGGTTCAGCCGTGTTCCTCGCTAGCGCTCGCGAGCTTTTACTGGTGGGTACAGCATACGATGCGTGTACAAAAGTTATCGATTTGGACTTTATACGGAACATGACGTCAACGATGAAAACCTGTACAGTGTCCATATAATTGTTATCACAATCAAAAAAATATACAAAAACCGTGGAGCGGGCTGGCCTTTTTCTGGAGAGCTGCATCGTCTTCACTGTAAATAGTTCGTCCGTTGGAAGAATGAAATAATCCAGTGCCTCTTCGATTGGTTTCGTTCACGCCTTCACTACAATTCTTACAGGCGATATCTCCTCGACACTTATTTCTTCATATATAAAGCATGTGTACAATGTGAGCGCTATGCGTTGAGCCCATCAGGATTTCGAGCTTGTCGGGTACACTGTTAATTTCCGCTTGCGCAATCGGAAACTCACAAAATTGAGCGAAATCACTTCATCGGGCATGATAATCATGCGAGGTGACTAAGAATGGCTGGGCGAATGCATGGCAAAGCAGGGTAAGAGACAATTCACAACTGATATTGCTCGTATACATGGGCAAATAGAGAGCATTTGTTCTAATCATGTCACGTGTATCACCGTTATGGCGTCACGAAAAGCGAAAAAAAAAAAACACGCGCAACGCTAAGACAGACTAACGCACTCAATTTTGTATCTTCAGAGGCTGTTTTGGGGCCTTTAAAAAGACAGAGCGCGCAAACACGGACACAAGAGAGTAGTCCAGACACCGCGAACGCCGCTAACTGAAAAATCCTACAGCGGCGGAAAAGAAGGTAGACAAAGAAAGTTAACGCAGCTTCGCACTATAGTGATGCCAAACCTGAAGGAAGTGCGGAGCTGGGCAGCCTTCTTCGCTTCTCTTCGGTTTCCTCTTTCTTTCTTTCTCTCTGTTTCCGTGTTTCCTCTCTTTTTTCTCTATTTCGATTGATTTCTTCCTCTATCTTTATCTATTGCTGTCTCTTTCTTGTTCTTTCTACCTTTTTTCTTCAATCTTTTCTCTCTCTCTTTATTTTAGGGGCGAAGCTCCTTATCCCGTGGGTCGTGCGTCCCATGTTTGTAGTAGTAGCCACCTGCTGATGACGATGACGATCGCGATGCCATACAACACGTCAGCGTGTTGTATGGCAGCGTGCCATACAACACGCCAGTGTGCCATACAACACGCCAGCGTGCCATACAACACATCAGCGTGCCATACAACACATCAGCGTCATAAGGATGACGCTGATGACGATGACGATCGCGATGCCACCACATGGAATGTACCCACTATGCGTCATAACGATGACGCTTATGACGATGACGATCGCGATGCCATACAACACATGGCATCGCGATATGGTCTCACATGCATATCGTTTGACCACATGCAACCAACCACCATCACGTCTTTGATGATGTACCTCCGGAGCTTCGCCCACTCATCATCATTCACTCCGCGGATATGCTGTGATTTTTTTGCTTGCTTCTTCTTTTTTTTTCTGTCTTTATACGTGGTTTTGCTTGTGTTACGCCAAGCAACGACAGCATACGACAGCCCAGGCCCCTAAACAGCTCGGCACTTAATATCATCATCAAGGCGTTCCAGAAACAAGAGGAAGGTTTCTCCTTGGCGCGAGCGCGCGCTGAATATGCCACAGCTTGCTATGCTATACGCGGTTTTTCCTGCGTTTCGCCAAGATACGACAGCATACGATGACGGCATACGACGAGAGCATGCGACAGCCCTGGCCCCAAAAGTGATCCGCACTTAAAATACTTAACTGCTCATTCTTAGGCAACAGGCGACACCTATCTCTCAGTTGTGCTTGTTGGTCTGCGTGAGTCATAACTGTTCATTCTCTTGACTTCACTCTTGTGTCTGTGTTTTCACGTCGTGTCGTTTTAACATGAATACCAACCTACTAGCTCAGCTATCGGTTATTCTGAGTTTTTAATTGCCTTTACTTCTCTATTTATTTATCGACTTACTCAAGTAAAAATATAAGAAAAAAAGTGCATTAACCCATCGATATTTCATGCTTATCTATTTTACTTATCTATGCACAATGTAGCTTGTCCAAGACTCCACGAATACGCTATCCAGCGAGTTGGGTCGTCGCTCTTTAAGGCTGGAGGACGCAGTAGCTTTGAGGTCAGGCGATTGAGACTTCTGGAGGAGAGAAAGACACAACTCTCGGGCAGCTATTCTCGATGCGTCCATCTAAAGGAGATGTCCACAGTCCATTTCGGCCCAGCGCATTCAGTTACTCGAAAAAGCGGTGAGCTGTGGCATTCGCAATTGATCACGTCGATGCACCGAACCCGCCAGCACATTGTCAGCGTAAGAAGAAAGTGGACTAAACTTACCCAAGCAGGCAGTTGTCAAGTCTGAACTTGTATTTGAATGTGTCCCAGAAGTTTAAGAACGATGCAGGGAATGCGTACCAACCTTCACAGGTTCGTTAGACGGGCGGCTGCATTAAACCTAATTCGATGGCTTACGCTCTCGGAATTTATGCACGGCCTCCGAGATGTACGCACAAAAGCGGGCATCTGGGCGCTCCGTTCGTTGCGTTGAAGCGCATTCCATCCCTCCCATCAGTGTCAAGAGCTGTGAAAGCTTCGTGACATCAAAATGACCTTGCGGAAGAAGAACCGGAGACAAGGGGCACGCTGGTATCCGAACTCCCAGCCAATCAGCTGCGGCCGAAAATGAACAGTCCACTAGGGGTACACATCTAGGATAACTCCCCAGCTACAAAAATGAAACAGAAGCATGCTGGGAACTGTGACCAAATCATGGAGCACAAGAGGGCTGATTGGCATCGGAGGAGTTTGGTTTGCGGACGCGAGGCGCGCGCGCTCGTGATTTTTAACACGAAAGTGTTTTATGCCGGGGTCCACCACGGCTCCTCTGACGTATTTCCGTCACGGATATGACGTTGTAAAATATAAACTAACATAATGAGATCAAAGAAAAAATTAGAAGAAAAAAGCCGGCAGATCCCACGCACTGCGGGAATCGACGTAATGCGAAGCAGCCAGGAAGCAGCAAATTCTGTTTTATATAATTTGCATGTCATGTTTTACATGATAGGACGTGTCATTTATGTTCGTCATACAGTCACGTCGCGCAATACCAATTTTGGTGTATATCAAGCTAGCGAACTGGACGCAAGCGCACCATGAGCGTGGCATGTAAATGGTGTTGTAGATGACACGCATGCTAAGATTTTCATGTTACCACCTGCCACTTATGTTCATTATACAGTCACGTCACGCAATACCAATCTTGGTGTATATCAAGCTAGCGAAACGGCCGCGAGCGCGCCATGACCGTGGCATGCAAGTCCTGCTGTACATGACATGTCGTGATTTTTACATTACCATTTGTCATTTATGTTCGTCATACAGTCACGTCACTCAACACCAAGTTTGGTGTATATCAAGCTAACGAAAACGGCCGCGAGCGCGCCATGAGCGTGGCATGCAAGTCATGTCGCTCATGACATGTCATGATTTCCGTATTACCACTTGTCATTTATGTTCGTCATACAATCATGTCACTCAATACCAAATTTGGTGTATATCAAGCCAACGAAACGGCCGCGAGCGCGCCATGAGCGTGGAATGCAAGTCATGTCGCTCATGACATGTCATGATTTCCATATTACCACTTGTCATTTATGTTCGTCATACAGTCACGTCACTCAATACCAAATTTGGTGTATATCAAGCTAACGGCCGCGAGCGCGCCATGAGCGTGGTATGCAAGTCATGTCGCTCATGACATGTCATGATTTCCATATTGCCACTTCTCATGTTCGTCATACAGTCATGTCATCAATACCAAATTTGGTGTATCTGAAGCTAACGAAACGGCCGCGAGCATGCCATGAGCGTGGCATGCAAGTCATGTCGCACATGACAAGTCATGATTTTCATATTACCACTTGTCATTTATGTTCGTCATACGGTCACGTCACTCAATACCAAGTTTGGTGTATACCAAGCTAACGAAACGGCCGCGAGTGCGCCATGAGCGTGGCATGCAAGTCATGTCGCACATGACAAGTCATGATTTTCATATTACCACTGGTCATTTATGTTCGTCATACAGGCACGTCACTCAATACCAAGTTTGGTGTATATCAAGCTAACGAAACGGCCGCGAGCGCGCCATGAGCCTGGCATGCAAGTCATGTCGCACATGACAAGTCATTATTTGCATATTACCACCTGTCATTTATGTTCGTCATACGGTCACGTCACTCAATACCAAGTTTGGTGTATACCAAGCTAACGAAACGGCCGCGAGCGCGCCATGAGCCTGGCATGCAAGTCATGTCGCACATGACAAGTCATTATTTGCATATTACCACCTGTCATTTATGTTCGTCATACGGTCACGTCACTCAATACCAAGTTTGGTGTATACCAAGCTAACGAAACGGCCGCGAGTGCGCCATGAGCGTGGCATGCACGTGATGTCGCACATGACAAGTCATGATTTTCATATTACCACTGGTCATTTATGTTCGTCATACAGGCACGTCACTCAATACCAAGTTTGGTGTATATCAAGCTAACGAAACGGCCGCGAGCGCGCCATGAGCGTGGCATGCAAGTCATGTCGCACATGACAAGTCATTATTTGCATATTACCACCTGGTCATTTATGTTCGTCATACGGTCACGTCACTCAATACCAAGTTTGGTGTATATCAAGCTAACGAAACGGCCGCGAGTGCGCCATGAGCGTGGCATGTAAATCATGTTGTTCATGACATACACGTCATTATTTGCATATTACCACCTGTCATTTATGTTCGTCATGCAGTCACGTCACTCAATCCCAAATTTGGTGTATATCAAGCTAACGAAACGGCCGCGAGCGCACCATGAGCATGGCTTGTAAATCATACTTTTCATGACAAGTTATTCATGATTTTCATGATATGACCAGCCATTTACGTTCGTGATAGAGTCATGTTATGTCATACCAAATTTGGTATAAATCCCATTAACGATACGGCCGGGAGAGCACAAAGTCGTAGGCGGCTAGATAGATAGATAGATAGATAGATAGCTAGATAGATACGTTCAAACTCGCCGAAGTTCGCTAAGAAATGCTTCGCATTTAAAAGTTCATTTAAAAGTTCCGTCGCTGGGCGTCGAACCTACGACTTTTCGCTCCGCAGCGCGCGGCGCGAAACCACTCGGCTACGGGAGCATACGTTCCCTCAGCTTGCTAACGGCAAGCTATTTATACACACCATATACCGTTGGTGGTCCTCAGATTTCCTCTACTTCAGCGCGTTTTCGTCATCACTAGCGAGATGGCGCGAAGGTGTCACGGAGCGCGCGCTCTGAAGGTCGTCGCGCCTCTCGCTGAGGGATGAGCGTGCGCCTCCACGGGGCGTCGTCGCTGGTGCGCGCGCGCTTATCTCCTGATCGGGGCATTCGGGCGCTTGGGACGCCTGCTTCCACCGCAAGTTTGCTTTGAAGTTACAGTGGTTAAAGAGTGCACGAAGGTCGCTTCGTTCGCCGCAGCGGCCGCGTTCACGAATGGAGCGCGCCGCTTACACACGAAGTAATAATTGTGGCAGTTGTTCGCGCTCGTCCTGTGTATGCTTGTGCGTTCGTTTCGTGCGTCTTTGTGTTAGAGCAGCGCGCTTTAAATGTCGAGCTGTGACAGTTAGTCCGTGCTCGTCTTGTGTATGCTCATTTCGTGCGTCCTTTCTGCTTGAGGTGCGCGCTGCATGCTTCGAGCTGCTTGCCGTTCTTCACGTCACATTACAATTTGTTGCTGCAGCATTCATTCCTTCTCCCTTGTGGCGAAACAATGCACAATAAACGCTCAACTACTTATGTGAATACACGTTTCACTTTCGTGTTATACCGATTCCTTTGACAGAGGGATCAGCCATGTTTTTTTTCCATTAGCTCACCAAGAAAAAATTGAAGGACACTTTGTACACTCCAAAGTGTGTTCGGCGAAAGCGTGTGGCCATTCCACTGACTATGCCATGTCTTTTTTTCTTTTACACACTCAGTGGGATAACAAACAAACCGTATGTGTGCGTGTTATCTTTTTTAATTTTTTACCGCGAATCGTAGCGAGACGCGAGACTAACCTTCCTCCATTCGCATGCGTTAGTATTTTCTCGCGCTTTGCGCCTCGTGCAAACGCCATCCGCGTTCCAGCGCTTAAATTGACGGACCCCTTGTAAATTCGAAAGTGTATTCCGTGAACGCCTGGGTCCATTGAGACGGCGTCGGTCAGAGTGATTGCAAACGCAAGCAAAGCGCGAGCGCTGCAGAGTCCGACGCGACCGGCGTCCGTTTGCGCATCCCGGCGGCCACCTGGCTCCGTGCCAGAGCTCGGATGGATGGACGGACGGACGGATGGACAGGCGGACGGACAGACGGACGGACGGACGGACGGACGGACGGACGGACGGACGGACGGACGGACGGACGAACAAACGGACGGACGGACGGACAGACGGACAGACGGACGCCGGACGGACACCGGACGGACGTGAGCATGAGACATTAAAGGCTTTCGCCTTAAAAAACGAAAACAAACAAGAGGATGATGGAAATTGTGACACGAGCCCGAGGAGGTAGCGGCTTCTGAGGAGGTTGGCTTATAGATGCTATGCGCCCTCTCCTATTTTCTTTTCTCTATGATTAAAGCGCATTCCGTTTCTCTAATTTGGGTGGAGAGTTATGAAAACCTCTTGACTTCAAAACGACATTGAGAGGAAGAACCGGAAAGAGAGGGCGCGCTGCTGGCCGAGCTCCCGCCAGTCAGCGGCGGCTGAAATGGAGTTCATTACATGGACACATTGAGAAGAGCTCCCCTGGTGAAGTGATGTATTTTATGCCCAAATTCCCCACTAGGGTTAAAATAAAAGGCTAACGGCGGCGCGCCGCAATTATTGCGCGGCGGCGGCGGCAGCGGTGCGAGCGGCGTGAGCAAAAATTCCCCATCTCCCGCTAAAGGGAACCATGTGTGGATGCGAAGCAGCGGGGAGATAATTAGCTTGAGCCGGAGGAACGTCGCCGCTCTCATTTCACGGCAGCGGTCCGGGCGCTCATCGCGGCGCTGCACAGGAGAGAGAATGAGGCGCGCGCGCTCCGTCATTTTCATACCGCGGAACTACCGTGGCGCCCCCCAGCGGAGTATGCAGCTGTCACACCACCTGTCGTGCGCGCCGCTCCGTAGAGGATTCCCAGAGGAAACGACGGCGGGACCGTAGGATAGGAGAGAGAGGGGGGGGGGACGTGCATGCGCTGTGGGGGGTGTGGGACGCGGGAGCCGCTCCGTCCGTCATTTTCATACCGCAGAACTACCGTGGCGCCCCCCAGTGGAGTATGCAGCTGTCACACCACCTGTCGTGCGCGCCGCTCAGTAGAGGATTCCTAGAGGAAAGGACGCCGGGATCGTAGGATAGGAGACAGAGGGGGGAGGGGACGTGCATGCGCTGTGGGGGGTGTGGGACGCGGGAGCCGCTCCGTCCGTCATTTTCATACCGCGGAACTACCGTCGCGCCCCCCAGCGGAGTATGCAGCTGTCACACCACCTGTCGTGCGCGCCGCTCCGTAGAGGATTCCCAGAGGAAACGACGGCGGGACCGTAGGATAGGAGAGAGAGGGGGGGGGGACGTGCATGCGCTGTGGGGGGTGTGGGACGCGGGAGCCGCTCCGTCCGTCATTTTCATACCGCAGAACTACCGTGGCGCCCCCCAGTGGAGTATGCAGCTGTCACACCACCTGTCGTGCGCGCCGCTCAGCAGAGGATTCCTAGAGGAAAGGACGCCGGGACCGTAGGATAGGAGACAGAGGGGGAGGGGACGTGCATGCACTGTGGGGGTGTGGGACGCGGGATCCGCTCCGTAGAGTAGAGGATTCCTAGAGGAGAGAGGGGGGAGAGGACGCGCATGCGCTGTGGGGATGTGGGACACCGGAGCTGCTCCGTATAGAAGAGGATTCCTAGAGGAGAGAGGGGGGAGAGGACGCGCATGCGCTGTGGGGATGTGGGACGCGGGCGCCGCTGTGTAGAGTAGAGGATTCCTAGAGTAGAAGAAGGGGGGTGAGCGTAGGAGAGGATAGGCGAGGGGACGCGCATGTGCTGTGGGGGAAGGGGGGGGGGGACGCGGGGGCCGCTCCGTAGAGTAGAGGATTCCTAGAGGGGAGAAAGGGGGTGAGCGTAGGAAAGAGAGGGGCAGGGGACGCGCATGCGCTGTGGGGGGTGTGGGACGCGGGAAGGAGGGACGGACTGAGCCCCCCTCCAAACACATGCAAGCAAGATTAAGGAATGGGGTCAACCTGGGCACCGCCTGCCGACAGACACCACCTGCCTAGCCATTGCTAAGCAGCCTCTCTGTGCTCTCGGCCATGACTCAAGGAATGGGGTCAACCTGGGCGACAGACACCACCTGCCTAGACATTGCTAAGTAGCCTCTCTGTGCTCTCGGCCATGACCCTGATGACTGTGGTAGGGTTGACGACCATCATATTACTACAGTGTTCTGGTTCGCATAATGGGTGCTTCCCTACTTCATGAAAGTGGCCGGACGCGGGACGCGGGAGGGACGGACATAGCCCCGAGCATAAGATGCTTCGCATCTAAAGCAGGCGGCGGCGGCGGCGGCGCGGCGGCACACAGCTCTAGCTTGGTGGCACATCTACATCCCGACGACTAACGTCCGTGATCAATGGTTAAACATACCTTTGTGGTAGTTGCAGTAGTTAACGGTGACAGCGTAATCAGAGAAAGCGGTGCGACAGCAAGAAGAGCGTCGCTTACTGGACGCAGAACTTGTACTAAGGCCACCATCCCGCGGCCTGTTAAAGAGCTATTGAACGCCACGGCCGGGTTAGAGGTAAACGCAACAGGCGCGTCATGTCCGCTCTAGACCGGCCGCAATTTTTTTTCGGGGCAAGCGTAAGCGGGGAACGCGGTGTTAAAGTCCATGTTAAGTCAAGCTAAAAACTTCCCCATCTCCCGCTAAAGGGAACTTGTGAGGATGCGAAGCAGCGGGAGAAACGTCGCCGCTCTCGTTTCGTGGCAGCGGCCCGGGCGCTCATCGCGGCGCTGCACAGGAGAGAGAATGAAGCGCGCTCCGTCATTTTTATACCGCGGAACTACCGTGGCACCCCCAGCGGAGTATGCAGCTGTCGCACCACTTGTCACGCGCCGCTCTGTAGAGGATTCCTAAAGGAGAGGGGACGCGCATGCGCTGTGGGACGCGGGAGCCGCTCCGTAGTGTAGACGATTCCTACAGTAGAGAAAGGGGCTGAGCGTAGGAGAGGAGAGATAGCGGGAGGGGGACGCGCATCCGCTGTCGGGGTGTGGGATGCGGGGGGCCCCTCCGTAGAGTAGAGGATTCCCAGAGGAGAGAAAGGGGATGAGCTTAGGAGAGGAGAGAGAGGGTGAGGGGGACCCGCATGCGCTGTGGGGGTGTAGGACGCGGGACGCGGGCGCCGCTCCGTAGAGTAGAGTATTCCTAGAGAGAAAGTGGGAGCGTAGGAGAGGAGAGAGAGAGAGGGGGAGGAGACGCGCATGCGCTGTCGTGGTGTGGGACGCGGGAAGGACAAAGCCCCTCCCAAACACATGCAAGCAAGATCAAGGAATGGAGTCAACCTGGTCGACACACACCACCTGCCTAGCCATTGCTAAGCAGCCTCTCCGTGCCCTCGGCCATGACTCTGGTGACTGTAGTGGTGGTTGACGGCCTTATATTGTACTACAGTGTTCTGGTTCGCATAGTGGGTGCTTCCCTACTTCATGAAAGTGGCCGGACGCCGGACGCGGGACGGCGGGACGGACGCGGGAGGGACGGACATAGCCCCGAGCATAAGATGCTTCGCATCTAAAAAGGCACGCGTCGAAGAGCTATTGATAATATAGATGAGTACTATGAGCGAGGATGAGGCTTGGGCTAAGGTCGTCACCTCGCGGTGTGTTAAGGCGCTGACGAAATTGCACTTCTCGTATTACAAACGCGCCGAATAGGACGGAAGCGTAGCAGCGACGCTTGCAGGAGTTGATCGCGGAGGCCACGGTCGTGATGCATTACTTCGCTTTATTGCTGCCAGACGCCAACACCCCGCCGAACAAGAGCAATGTGGGAGGGAAGGGGTAGGTATAAAAGGCGCATTGTCAAGCTTCTGCAATGTGTGACCGTGGCGCAGTGCATAGAGTACCCTCGATTTGTTGTCGCAGATCGAGATGTTGTGGGTTCGACTCCTGTGACGGAACCTTTTACAGCGAAAGCAATATATGGCTAGGCAAAACAAAAAATCACAGCATATCCACGGGGTGAATGATGATGAGTGGGCGAAGCTCCTGAGGGGAAATCATCGGTAAAATCGTGACTCTGCAGGGTTAAGCGGAGGCAAGTGGTCCGGTTTGGGTGGGTATCGGTAGCCATATGTGACGCTCATGGGAGGCACTTTCTCCGCCACCAACGAATCTTTACAGCTAGAGCATACATTGTACTCACCGCTGCCGGCGGGGAACTCGCGCTGAAGCACGGCGATGGCATTGGTGCGAGCCTAGTCGTTCCTGATGGACGGATACCGTGACGAGGTTGTTGGAGAACCACAATCTGTCGCAGACATTGTAACTATGGCCGAAAGTGTTGTCCAGGAAGTCGCGCTTGAAACGCGCGTCTGCGCCTTCGGGCAGAGCTCGCTTGAGGCGCTTGGCCGCCACTTCCCGCGCTCGCACAGCCTCGGGATCCGCCCGCCGGTGCGCGCGCTTCTTCGCCGATTCTCGGGCCCTCACGTTTTCTGGATTCGCTTCGCGCCGCAGCCGTGCAGCTTCAGCCTCGCGGGCTCGAACGTCGGGATCTTCGCGGCGTCGCCGTGCAGCTTCGGCCTCGCGGGCCCTCACAGTGTCTAGATCGGCCTCGTGGCGTCGCCGTGCAGCTTCGGCCTCACGAGCTCGAACGTCGGGGTCCGCTTCGCGGCGTCGCCGTCCAGCTTCGGCCTCGCGGGCTCTCACATCCGGATTCGGTCTGCGAGCGCGCGCTGCCGCCGCTTTCCGTGCCTTCCGCTCCACAGCCTTGCCTTCCATACGGCGCAGCGACTCCGAGCGAAAGAGAAAGCGCGCCCCTTCGAACTACATCGAAACATCTCGAACGATCGAATCCATCCAATGAGAGGCGCGCGATAGCGCGCCATCTAGTGATCGCTGATCACACTATGCGCTCCCATACATCTGAATGGAGCGAGCGTCGCAGCGCCATCTCGTATCTTTATTCATCAACTATACTAACCTAGCGCCATCTAGTGACATTCAATGCAATTATACCATACCATGTATCTCTATGTAGCCAGCGCCACCAACGCCATCTAGTGAGCACTTCACGATCCAGACGAAGTGGCTACGACAACAATGTACTGAGGATGGAACGACCCACGGCGTAAGGAGCTTCGCCCCTAAAAACCGTTCGCCACGAGTAACGCTAAACGTCTCCATTGCCTGCTCCGTCAGTTACGTCATTCGCTACGTCGCACCCAAGCGCCCGCGCCATTGGGAGCGCCGTCAGCGACGTCGTTCATCTCTCCGCAGCCGCGCCGCCGAGCACGCGCGCAGCCGTTTCAACGGAGTGGCTTGGAAAGAGAGAAAAATGAAGAAAAAAGTGCAGCGACGTCTCTCAGTGGAGTTCACCTCAACAGCGCTACACAGAGATGGGGGAGTGGGAGAGGAAAAAGAACACCGGGCCACGGCCGCCTGGATTATCGGCGCCCGCGGCTCCGGGCATGCTTTGCGTCAGACGCCACCGCACGGAAGGAGACGCAGAGGGGTCATTCCAAGTGCCGCAGTTTAAAAGAAAAAATCACAGCATATCCACGGAGTGAATGATGATGAGTGGGCGAAGCTCCGGAGGTTCATCGGTAAACCGTGAATCTTCCGTGAAATTTGCCCAGTACATCATCAAAGACGTGACAAACACTGTGTGTATATATACAAGAAATTTATATTTTATTCGTGAGCCGTGATTTTCCGTTTTGTTTTCGTTTTTTCGTTGGTCGTGGTTACCGTTTACATAAGCCGTGGCTTCCGTTCCCCTTTCATTATAACGGCTTTATGGTCGGTGAAATGGAGGGAGAGTGGTTCCTGGATGGGTCGTAGTGGAAAGTTTGCAAAGACGAGATCGATGCAGGTTCCTCGGATGGTGGTTGGTTGCATGTGGTCAAACGATATGCATGTGAGACCATATCGCGATGCCATGTGTGGTATGAGCCAACTGTTTTCAGTACTGTCAACGTTAAAGTCACCCACCAGTAGGGTAACGGGACACGCTTATTCACCGTCATAAGCGTCATCGTTATGACGCATAGTGGGTACATTCCATGTGCTGTGCCATGATGGCAGCGTCGTCGTCATCGCACATGGGTGGCTACGACAACGACGCCGCGGGACTAGCCTATGCCCTAAGTATCTTCGCCCCTAAAAAGAAATATCAAACAGGGTCGGCTTCTGCATTGTGGACACTTGCAGCGCGTTCCTCAAACAGAAAGACGTAACAACTATGACATTTGTTAGTTCACGCTTGCCTTGTTTATACCTATGCGTTCTTTTCGAGTGTCCTTCATCGTGCTGCAAGGGCGCGCTGCAAGTATCGAGCTGCTGGTCGTTCTTCGTGTGACATTCTAATTTCTTGCTATCGCATTCATTGCATCGCCCTTGCGGCTAAACTGTAGCCTTGTGTTTAGAGAAATTTATTGTCACAGACGGTGGACAACAATAACATTCCAACAGAACATTTCAACAGAAAGGAACATGCACAGACGCACAAACATTTGTTACAGAAAGATAGGTATACATATGTACATTACATGGTAAACAAAAACACGCATATCCACGGAGTGAATGATGATGAGTGGGCGAAGCTCCGGAGGTTCATCGGTAAAAACCGTGAATCTTTCGGGAATCTTGCCCCGTACATCATCAAAGACGTGACAAACACTGTGTGTATATATTAAGAAATTTTATTTATTCGTGAGCCGTGATTTTCCTTTGTCGTACTGGAGCCGTGTTTTCTTTGTTGGTCGTGAGCCGTGGTGGTTACCGTTTACATAAGCCGTGGCTTCCGTTCTGCCTTCATTATAACGGCTTTATGGTCGGTGAAGTGGAGGGATAGGGGTTCTTGGATGGGTCGTAGTGGGAAGTTTGCAAAGACATGCAAGCAAGATCCATGAACGGAGTCAACCTGGGCGACTGTTTTCTATTCAGCGATTCAGGTTCCTCGGAAGGTTGTGGGTTGCATGTGGTCGAACGATTCACGTACTAGCTAAGCAGCACCACAGCGCCATCTAGTAATCATTCTAAGACCTAGAGGTGGCTACTACGACGAGAACCACGACGAAGACGCCGGACTAGCCTATGCCCTAAGGAGCTTCGCCCCTAAAAGCACAAATAAAACATGATTATGTACATACACTTCGCGTATTTACATGGCGTTTCTGCCGACACCAATCGAGACATCAGCCTACAAAACCAGGCAGGTCGAAAGATAAGTTCTGCGCGTCTGTCGCAGACCAACACAAAAGGGAAACACCAGTGCCGAAGGAATTCCTTTTCACCGCAAAACTTCGTAATCGACAAGTCACTGCGTGTATTCGCACCGCCAATGGAGCCGAACTGGTATGGGCACGCCTAGCTTTGGTCATCCTGGAAAGCCTCCGTGCTTTATCTGGCTAGGCTGCAGAGTTCTGCTATACACCCGAATAGCTTTACTCATAGTCAAAGCAGTAAGAAGTACTGCAAGAAATGGCAATAAGTTTCCATTTCATCTTTTATGCAAATGACTGCAGACTATGAAATGCTTGGAATAGTGCCGTTTTAATGTGTGCTACAAGTTCCTCGCCGAGGCAGGCGCAGGTTTGCTCAAAACACGGAGCAAGAACATTGGCTCAAGGATCGCCGCTAGGGGGTCGGAGAGAGCGGACGCGGTGCTTAGGAGCTCCGCCAACTAAAAATAATAGTGGCAAAAATACGCACTTTTGGAAAGTGAAATTATCAGCAACGATCCGGCAAGGTCAACAAACCTCACCGACACCTACAGTTTATTCAGGTGAGCCAATTCTTGGCCGCTAAAGCTACTTTCTGTTCGTGCCACGCCGACGGCAGTGCTAATCCCAACGCACGACTGGGCGACGCCTTTACTCCCGCTGCAACCGTGGCCGGAAGTCACGCTTCAACGAGGGAAGTTCAGGCCCCCTGACTCGCCTCGCAGCTTTACACGATGGAGGCCGACCAAGGGGAAGGAGAAGACAGCTCTGCGAAGAAAACTCGGGAAGAGCAAGGCTGGAAAACGATCCATGCACGTAACAAGAAGAATCGCGGAACCGACGCGCACCTTGAACCAGGAGGCAAGGGGACGCCGCGTCAGCAAACGCAGAGGACCATAAGAGACGAGCGTTGAGGAACATAGAGAAGATGAACGCGGCAGCCAAGAAGCCGTACCTGCCAAAAGAAAACATCAAGGATTATCCGACCCAAGATGGCTTTAACACAGCTGGATACAGCGTTGCCCAGATAGGCGACTGCATACTGAGAGCAACTGGGCTGAAGCCCGAAGACGTGGTGAAGGACTCCATTGTTACGTTTGGCCCTGGAGTTCATCGTGCCAGCCGCCATTGTGCGTGAACCTGTCTGCCGGACTGCTTTCTCCCCTGTATTGGCGCTTCGTCGGAGGCACGGAGCCCCGCATTGTCCAGCACGTGTTGTGCACACGTGTCACGTGGGCCAGGCAGCTCGGTGTGGTCGGGCTATGAGGAGCCAGACAGAGGGATCACGAACACACCTTTCTTGAGCGGGGTTGCACAGCGTGAGACGCCGCCGCTGATGACGTTCTCATGGATCCAGCACCTGAACGCTTGCCCGTGTTCGTAACAACTGCCAGCATCTCCTCCAAGGGCGTCGACCGTTTGGTGGCAAGGTATGCCGCAGCTGGAGTAGTCCTACTACGCTGGAGACTCTCCCATCCACGCAGCACCTGACCGCTGCCTTGGCACCTGCAGGTGTCCCGGTCAGCGGCCATCTTCCCCTCCGGGGCCATCTACCTTTCCCCCACGTTCTTTCGGACTCAACCACCTCGCCATGCGTTACAGAATAGAGTCTTCGAGGCGTGGGTCGGGTACCTCTTTGTGTGGTGCGCTTGTGCGCCCCGTTGGACACCTCGGCCATGCTCATCATGAACGAGCGGGCCCAATTTCTGCCGTGCTTATGGGCGGAACGCTGAGACATCCAAGACAGCTGATTCGCGGGAGCTGCTGTCACCGCCTCCTGAGGACCCCAGTGTTGGCAGACGAGGGGCCATAAAAGCGGCAGACATTTGTACAAATTCAATTCTTGGAACTTCTTGGACTCATTGACCCTTTCATCCATCATGTAAATAAACCTACGTTCCTTCTTCTAAGAACGCGTCCTCCTCACTGAAAAACATCGGCTATGTGGACGACGGCGGGAGCCACCTACCGTAACGAGACCCGCCGAACCCCACTCCTTATCATCGAGTGGCAGAACATCATTGTAGCAAGTACACCTGCGCTCGAGAGAGCAGAAAAAATACAGTGCGATGCAGGACTTCCGCATAGGAGACACAACATGCGAAGTCGCCGCATACATAACGGCGCCGGAAGATACGTCGAACGCAAAGCCGTCAAGCAGGTCGACAAGCAAAGGAGGGATGTAAACAAACATCACCTGACGGGCTCACGGGCGCGCGAAGAGTTTGGCGTCGCAGGAAGGTTCAACTTACAAATTCTACATAAGGAGGCAAATCCTACATGTACTCCAGTCTGCATCATCTGCGAATGCCCGCATCTGTCGGGGAGCCGGGAATGCAAGCACCGGCACCTACCTAAAGGTCACCAGGCTCACATCAGCGCGTGAAGCACAGTCCCAGCAACGAGTAGACCACACACTACCCGGTGCAAGCGCCCAACGCTCTGAGCCACCTGGCGGCCAACGAGATGGACAGTCCAAGAGCTCTAACCGACCTACATGGGCCGACAAGCTGAAGACGCCCGATGGGGCCAGCACACCAGCGACTAACAGCCCGCCCGCCCCGGACACTCGTGACCAGGAGCTCCGGGCCCTGCGTGTGGAGGTAAGGCCGTCTCACGACCCTTTTAACACAAAACTCTGCTCCCCCCCTCATCTCCTTCGCAACAGTTGTCCTCAGACCCACTCACCCCACCCACCGCGGAGTCATCCAACAGCCCAGCCACACACTCCTCACCCCCTCATTCAAAGAAACGCCGTTCGGACTCAGTCGACGGATTATCATGCTGACCTCAGAAACCTTGGAAGCCAAATTTTACTCCAAATTAGTAGATCTGGAGACACGCCTCGAAGATAAATTTTCAACACTAGTCGAGCAGCTGTCTAATAGTTTTGAGTAACAGATGAATGCAGTATTCACACGCCTAACCCAAACTCTAGAAAGTAAGTTTACGCAATTTGAGACCCGCCTGCAGAGGCTCGAGACCACTAGCAGCTGATCAAATGAGGGGTCTTCTACCTCCATCTCACACACACCTCCTACCCTACCTCACTTCCACTACAGCAACAACAACCAATACTCGCTCCGCCCACGCTCCAATATGGCGGGTCGCGGTAATGCTACCCACCTATCACTACTCCAGTGGAACTGCCGCGGCTTTCGGGGCAAGCAAGCGCCGCTTCAGCTCTTATTACCTAGCCATCCTGCCATACGTAAGCTTCTTTTGTTAAAGGACACGCAGCACCAAGCTAAACTTCCCAGCTACCATAAGGTACATTCAGACACCACAGACACTCCCCGAGTGTCCACACTCATTCATCGCACCATTACCTACCAAGAACGCACATTCACCTCCTCCGCCCTATGCGTCCTCATAGAGATCATCCCCACGAAACTTAGCACACCTTCCGATTTTTATAGCCAATATCTACCACACCCCACGCCAGGCTATGGCCACTCTCGATGCGCTACTGCAGAGAATTCACCGCATCGTGGGCCGAAACAGTGGCGTAGCCAGGGGTTCGCACACCGGGCACGTGCCCCCCCCCCCCGAAATTTTTTTTCGCCATGGCGTACAGAGCGAAAAATGACCATTTCAAGAAGGTGCCCTCCCCGAAATCAAGGAGGTGCCCCCCCCCCCCCCCCCCCCGAAAAAAATTTCTGGCTACGCCCCTGGGCCGAAAACCCCCTACACATAGGTGGCGATTTTAACTCTCAGCGTACAGACTGGGGTTATCGGTACACCACAGCACGGGGTCGCAGGCTTTGGGACTACCATCCAAAACCTGCGCCTCACTACACATAACAACTTTCACACACCCACCCGAATGGGCAATAGCGTAACCATGCACACTAGCCCGGACCTCACACTCAGCCGTTCACTTAAAGATATCTCATGGTCCCATACGCAACACACACTTGGAAGCGACCATTGCATTATCGCCATACAAATACCTCGCACACCACACAGACCTCGACTACTCGCCCACAATCTTATTAAATGGGACGCTATCCGAACCGCTCGTCGGGAGCTCCCTAATACCCTAGTACAAGACATTGATCATTGGTTCACATCCCTCCTGAATGACATAACCACACACACAACACATTACAACACCACCGACACCCCTACATTGGACACTCGCCTAGCCCACCTCCGGGAGGCGCACCACAGAATTAAGGAGATATGGAAACGGCAGAAACATAACAAAACGCTAAAACGCCGACTGGCCGCGCTACAGACACAAATAACTGCGCACGCCGAGGAAATGTACCGGTTCCAACTGGGGTCAGCTGTGAAACAGCATAGCTGGCAACCTCTCCACAAAGGACGCCTGACACCTCTTACGGCACCTTATCAACCCCATACACTCACGCACAACGTCACAACATCACATTACTCGCCTACTTCACAACTCCACGCTTTCCCCCCGACACCCTTCTGGACCAACTCCGCACAACACACATGGCATCCGGCACCTCCTCCCCTGTCCCACCCTACACAGGAGCCCCGAATGAGACCCTGGACAATGATATTGCGGAGCAAGAGGTCCGATGGCCCTCCCAATCATCCGCACAAACTCTGCACCGGGAAAAGACAGGATTACTAACTCTACGCTCCGTAACCTGAATGATTAATCGATTGCCCAGATTACAGAATACTTTAATAAATGCTGGAAGGAACGCACCCTGCCCCAATCCTGGCGCCATGCCAAGATTATCTTTATGCCTAAACCTAACAAACCCCTTACCATATCAAACCTCCGGCCAATTTCACTCGCATGGTGTTTCGGGAAGCTTCTCGAGCACGTTGCACTAAGCAGACTAACTCGACACAAGCACGACCACAACCTATACCCGCACAGCATAGTGGGCTTCCGATCATGTCTCTCCGCCCAAAATGGCATGCTTTAACTGACACACGAGATCCTTGATCCTATCATCCCCGCTCATACAAAGCCGCCTTGGCCCTGGACTTAACCAAGGCCTTTGATCGCGTAGAACACCGAGCGATAATGGCGGCTCTCTCCCCCCTCAATGTGGGCGTTCGTATGTACACCTACATACAAGCCTTCTTCTTGGGACGCAGACCGAGGTTCATATGGGCCCCCATGCGTCCCCCCCCCATACACCCTCAGCGGAGTAGGCACTCCGCAAGGATTCAGTCCTTTGCCCTTTTCTTTTCAATGCCACACTTGTTTTCTTGGGCCGTGTCCTTGACAATATCTCTCACCTTCACCACACCCTATATGCAGACGACATCACTCTGCGGACCACCCACGGTAGCGATGGCGACATAGAAGAAACGTTACAAATCGCCGCCAACACCACACAGCAACACGCACAATGCATTGGCCTCTCTGTTCCCCGGAAAAATCTGAGCTGTTTCTCATACGTCTTCACTACGTACTCTTCCCACTGCCCCCATCACCGTTACTCTGACAGGCCGCCCTATCCCGGAGGTCGAGACACTCCGGATCTTGGGCCTTCACATCCAAAACAACGGCGGTAACAATTTCACCATCCGGAAACTCAAGCGGATGACGGAAGCGCTCTAGCACCTCACACGAAGAGTTTCTGGCAAAGACTATGGCATGAAGGAAATACGATTTATGTCGTCTCATGCATGCCTTCATACTCAGCCGCTTCCTTTATACAGTCCCGTATCTCCGACTTCGACAAGAAGAAATAGCCACCCTGGATGCGATGCTTCGTAAAGCCTACAAGGTGGCTTTACGCCTCCTCCCTAACATACAAACCACTAAAATTCTTCAGCTTGGGCTCCATAACACCACAAACGAACTCATAGAGGCCCACAGACGAGCCCAATACACTCGTCTAGCACAGACTGTCACCGGGCGCCACATACTTGACACCCTCAACATTCACATACCACAAAAAGGGATACTGCGCCACTTGACACACACGTAAGGACCAGACACACACATACGTGTGGTTCTTACGTGTGTGTCAGGTAGCGCAGTATCCCGTTTTGTGTAATATGCACCAACTCGTCCAGCAACAAGTTCTTCTAAAATTCACATACCAGCATCTGACCCCAAATTTCTACCACACATACACACACAGATCACCATAAAACCTCTCCCTAGAAACGCGAGATGGACGCTAGGAGTCGCAGAGTGCGGACGCACGTTGTGTCGGCTCCGCAGTTTTCAGATGATTTTTGTTGTAAAATCGCAGTACTTAGCTGAACTTTCTGCACCAATTGACGGAGGAAGTTTAGCGGAACACCTGGATACCAACTTTTGCAAGGTGGGCCCGCTTTTTTCGGCACTGACCCCTGTAATTCTGAGTCGCCACGCAGATCAACCATTGCGTCCGCCGCCGTGGCGGCGGGGGGAGCTAGGTCCGACGCGTCGACAAGGACGCTTGGGGAGCCCCCGGAACCCCTAGACGGTGCGTCTAGCACCACGATGGAGTTTGTAAGCGTGGAAGGAGAAGATATGCAACCGGATGACTTTACCAACGACGCCGGATGGTGCGAAGTCCGCAGAAGAAACAACACGAAAACATCCGCAGGGATTTCAGGCCCGAAGAGCACTATGCCAAGAGACGCTGCTGCGCCGACGCGCGCTCATGGGGACAGCAAGTGGAAAGGTGAACGAACCATACGCCAAATTACTAAAGCAAGCCGGTTACCTCGTCTACCGCCAGAAGACTACAAAGTGATCGTGCGACCACGAGGAGGACTCAGCGTTTCGGAGCACCGGCAGGCACGCATATACTGCTGTCTGCGAAACGCCGCTGGCGTCGGTCGCGAAGCAGCAGAAGAAGACAGCATATGCATAAACTACAAGCAGAATATCGTGGTCGTGAGCACGCCGTCCGAAGAGCGAGCCAGGCGGTACGGAGCCATCACGAAGATACGAGTGGGAGAGCAAGAACACGAAGCCAGCGCCTACAGAGCCGCGCCGGAAAACACATCTAAGGGACTCATAAGAGGGATATCCGAAGAAGAAAGTTCCGAAGATATTATCGACTACCTAGTGACATCAAGAAACCCTAGTATATTACACGCGAAGAGGATGGGCAACACAGACAATGTAATCGTGCTCTTCGACGGACTGCACGTGCCTAGATACGTGAAATACGGAGCACTCATCGTCCGGTGCTCGCTATACAGAAAACACATTGACATTTGCTATGAATGTGGAAGGCTGGGACACAGAGCGGACGTTTGCCCAAAGCCTGATGAAAAGATATGCAGAGGATGTGGCGTAGCTAACCCGACACAAGAACACCAGTGTGAAGCAAGATGTCAGCTATGCGGGCAAGGTCACTTTACGGGAGACAGACGCTGCAAGGCGAAATACAAGATACCGTATTTGGTGCGGCGAAGGCGCTGGGAGCGACGAAGAAGAGAAGAAGCCGAGGACGAAACACCATACGGCATCAACGCCTACAACACACGAGCTGGCAAAGCAATGAGCAAGGGCACCCAGGGATCAGAAGGCCAACGAACGCAAGGCAGCCCCCCGGCACCACACGAGCGGAACAGCCGGGAACGGCCCAGGCGCAGGACCAGGTCGAGGACCCGGTCTAGAACCCGTTCGAGATCCCGTTCGAGATCCAAGGCAAGCTCAAGATCGCAATCCACCCGCCGAGAAGTAGAAACCCAGGCACAGGTGAGCTTTGCAGACGCGGTCTCTGGCACTGCTGCTACATCTGCAGGCGCGGGGTCCGCCTTAGAACAGGAAATAACACAGATCAGACAGTTGCTACAGCAAATAACGCGTGAAAACGCGACGCTCAGGGAAGAGATAAAAATGCTTAAAGTGGAAAACTCGAAACTTAGGAATTCAAAACACACAGAGTTGACCCATGCCACGCCAACAGCTAGTAAGGCGTCGACGCCTATTCGAGCTGCGCCGACGCCCGTTCCCGCGCCAATGAATGGAGAGACGCCGCCGCATAAGCGAAGAGCAAAGGAAAACGCCGAAGAGCAAAGCAACTCTACGCTCGGAGAAGTAAAGGGCATGTTTCAGGAAATGTTTGTAGGTTTACAACAGCAATTCATGCAGATGCGCACGGAGTTACAACAGCAGATAACGCAGATGAGAGTAGAAATGTCTCAGAGGTTCGACACCCTCGAGGGTAGAGTAGCGCAGTTGGAAAACGTGCCAAAAGACTCCCGACCCGCTGGAGCTAGGCCGGTCAAGAGCAAGCCGTACAGCAGACCACCTGCGGCTGAGAACAGCTGCATAGAAAACTCGAGTAGCCAACATGGCGCCGCCTAACGAGTACACGATTTGGCAGTGGAATTGTCGTGGGTTTCGTCGTAAGAGGGGTAACCTGCAGCAATTCGTAAAAACCAAGCAAGCACCAGATGTCATCGCCCTCCAGGAAACGGGGGGGGGACCGCGAAATTATCAGAATACAAATCATATAGCACTCTAGCTGAAAAATCAACACTAACCACACTGATACACCGAAATGTAACTGCTGTAGAACACGACACTGGCGTACGAAACATAGACCACGTCCTGCTAGAAATTATCCTCGAAAAAAAGGAGGGAAGCTTGTTTGTGCTGAACGTGTACAGCCCACCACGACAAAAGATAAAGTTTGGCTCGCTTTTCCGCAAAGTGCTAAACGTGGCGGGCAGACAGGCATTGATCATCGTGGGTGACTTTAACGCACCACACGCCGCCTGGGGTTACTCCATCGAAAACGTTAAAGGCCGCAACCTGTGGAACGATGCGCAGCACGGGGCTCACGCTAATAACTAACCCACAAGACTCCACCAGAATGGGCAATAGCGTCAGTAAAGACACCACGCCGGACCTCACATTCGTAAAGAATATATCCAACCCGCATTGGACCAACACTAACGTAAACCTAGCCAGCGATCACTACATTGTATGCACAAAGCTACAAGCAGGCCCGCATAAAAAGAAAGGCAGAAAAAATAATGATAACCGAGTGGGACACCTTCCGTAAGCTAAGAGAGGACGATGCGACAGAGACCATCGAAGACATACAGAAGTGGACAGACACACTCCAGCGTAGCGTGCAGAAAGCCACCAAACACGTTCCTGAGGAGGCGGGCATGGAAACAATGGACAGCAAGCTCTTACACATGTGGGAGGCAAAACGAAGCTTGCAAGAGCGCTGGAAAGGTCAAAAGCACAACCGGCGTCTAAAAAAGAGAATTGTCGCGCTCGACAGAGCCATAGAAGACCACGCAAATAGACTGTCCCAGCAGCAGTGGGAAGGCATGTGCACTTTAATGAACAGGCAGTTCGCAATGTCCAAGACTTGGAACATTCTCCGAAGCCTGCTTGATCCAGAGGGCACAAAAACAACGCAACGACAAAACCTACAACGGCTACTGCACAGCTACTCAGGTACAGAGGCAGAGCTCCTACGCGAGCTACGCCAGACATACGTAGGAGATGCAACAAAGACACGACTCCCAGAGTATCAAGGGAATGACAACGTCGACCTCGACGGTTCCATAACGGAGGGAGAGATTCGATACGAACTCGGACGACTCAATCCCAAATCAGCCCCGGGTCCTGACGGTGTCACGAATAAAACACTTCGCAACTTAGATGATGAATCCGTCACTGCTCTCACAAAATACATAAATGAATGTTGGGAGAAGGGGGTCATACCCCAGCAATGGAAAACCGCCCAAATCATATTCATACCAAAACAGGGTAAAAAGCCACTCTTAGGAAATCTCAGGCCCATCTCATTGACATCCTGTATCGGAAAGTTGATGGAAAAAGTAGTTTTAACGCGTCTCGTCAAATACATGGATGACAACGAGTTATACCCACACACCATGATCGGCTTTAGACCAAGACTCTCGACACAAGACGTCATGTTGCAGCTAAAGCACGAAATCATTGACGCGGAAGCGCACACCCTGGATACAAAAGCCATTCTGGGCCTTGACCTGCAGAAGGCGTTCGATAACGTCACTCACGAGGGCATATTGCGCAACTTGCAAAACCTGCACGTAGGCCGAAGAGTTTACGATTACGTGAAGGATTTTCTCACTAACCGTAAAGCCATAATCACGGCCGGGGAAACGAAATCCGAAGAATTCGAACTAGGCAACAAGGGAACACCGCAAGGTTCGGTGCTTTCCCCTTTCCTATTCAACGTGGCGATGCTCGGTCTGCCCTCTGAGCTGGAACGCATCAAAGGGCTTCAGCACTGCATCTATGCAGATGACATCACCCTATGGGTGACGGGTGGGAGCGACGGTCACATAGAAGAGATTTTACAGCAAGCCGTAAATACGGTAGAGCACTACGTGGAAAAACATGGCCTAAAATGCTCTCCCCAAAAATCAGAGTTATTATTCTACAGACCTACAAGCAGAGGACGCAAGTACATTCGAGAACGACCCAACATCACAATCCTAGCCGGGGGTTACCCAATTCCTCAAGTACAACGCATACGATTACTGGGACTCCATATATCCGAGAACGGGCATAACGGAGAAACAATAAAGATACTGGATAACAACACCCAGCAAACCATTAGGTTGATTCGAAGAATTGCGAACAAGAACTACGGCATGAAAGAGCACAACTTAGTGCAGCTCATTCAAGCCTTCGTTGTCACCCGCATAGTGTATGTGACCCCATACCTCAAGTTGCAAGTGGCGGAAAAACAAAAGATAGAGTGCATCATCAGAAAGGCATATAAGCAAGCCCTCTGCCTACCGATAACCACGTCTAACGAAAAGTTCGAAGCGTTAGGAATGCATAACACGCTCGACGAACTTATTGAGGCGCATATGGTAGCGCAGTATGAACGGCTCGCGCAAAGCAACACGGGAAGACACATCCTGCACAAACTTGGAATAACGTACGCTGGCCAAAGCGGGGATAAATACGATATCCGAAAAGAGACCAGAGAGCGCATCATAATACCTCCGTTACCCAGAAACATGCACCCCGAACATCACCGGGAGCGGAGAAATGCAAGAGCGGAAAGCGCTACACAAAAAGTTCCAAAACGACGCGGACGTGGTCTATGTAGATGCGGCGGAATATGCAGATGGTCGACACATGGCAATAGTCGCTTCAAATCAAGCGGGCCACATGCTTGCCAGCGGCACCATTAAAACAGGAAATTCGGAAATCGCTGAGGAAGCGGCCGTAGCGCTGGCGCTTGCGTCCACAACGGCCAGCGTCGTAATCAGCGACTCCAAAACCGCGATTAATAACTTCGCTAACGGAAGGGTCTCGAAAGAGGCGTCAAAAATATTGACTAACTTTCGCGGAGAGCGCGACGTTTATGTGATCTGGACGCCCGCTCACTCCTCCCTCCCGGGCAACGAAACCGCACACACCCTAGCTCGAGAGTTAGTGAGCCGAGCAGGGGCAGGAATAACGCGGAGCCCGCGTGCGGAGCGAGACCGCATGGTAAAGTATAACGAAATCACCAAGCACTACAGATTAAGGAGGCAGCATTACCCGCCACCACACTCCTCATTAAATAAGCAGCAGGCGACAGCGTGGCGCCAATTACAAACAAACACCTTCCCGAACCCAATCGCTTTTAGTCACTATTATCCAGACATCTACTCCGACAGATGTAAACACTGCAACCAGCGGGCGGACCTCAAACATATTATCTGGGCTTGCCCCACCATCGCGAAGGGGCCAAACAACACAATTATGAATGCGGAGCAGTGGGAGACCGCGCTGCTTAGCTCCAACATCGAGGACCAACTCCAGGTCATCAGGCAAGCCGAAGATGCCGCTAGGGCCCAAGGACTCCTAGCTGCCATCTAAGGGAGGGGAGACAAACTCCTCTCACACTTGCCGGGTCAATAAAAGTTGTTTCTCTCTCTCTCTCTCCCTAGAAACGCCCACGTCGCATACCATTCGGCCCGCCGCAAGGCCCGTGCATAAGCTCTCCACAAATACTACGGTTCCGAAGAGGACGCCGTATGGGTGGATGCAGCTTGCACGTGCGACGACGTGGCAGTTGCAGTCGTTGATCTCCCACTCCAACCTATCGCAACTCTCCGCCTTCCTCCTGCATCCAACCTGGAATCATCGGAAGAAGCAGCGATCACGCTTGCCCTCCATACACTGATCCCCGGTACGTCCTTTCCGACTCGAAAACCGCAATTCTAAATTTTGCGAGAGGAAGAGTCTACGAGACCGCTTTCTGCATTCTCAGCTCGCCCACCAAAAACACGGCCCCCCATGTGGAGCTGATCTGGGTGCCTGTGCACTCTGGGAATCCCGGTCACGTAGCCGCCAATGACCACGCCTGAGGTCTCATCAACCGGGCGGCAGCGGAATCGGAGTCGGGCTCTTCCAGGGAGCACATGCATTCGTTCAACGAGATGACTCATGCCCCCCACCCCACCGATCCCTGGAGAATTTTCATCAAATATTATGGCGCTACCTCCAGACCCGCACCCTTCCCTCCCCCTATTTCCTTTCCCGCATCTACCCGGGAGCGTACACCTCGTCGTGTGCTCAGTGCACCCACCTCCACGCTACCCTTACCCACATCCTCCTGCAATATCCGGCGGACCATCCTACGCGGGGCCCGGAGCCACTGATCACATGGGACGAATGGGAGACCCTGCTGCGCTCGACGGACCCGGCTAAGCAGAACATCGCCACTAACCGGGCCGCCCACGTCATGGAACTACATGAACTCATGAACTCATGAACGCATAGCGCAGTGGGGTCGTGCGGGGACCCTGGGACGAACGTGCCCGAATCCCTTCGTCGGATAAAGCTTTATCTCTTTCTCTCTGGGGAGGGCACGGATCGTACGAACGCCTGAGCAGCAGACAACTTTCAAAGAACAGCGCCGACAGCAGACCCGTGAAAGAACTCGTGTCGCCGGGCTGATGCTACTGTCCGGGCTAGAGAGCAGGCGCGGGTGGCCAAGCGCAAGCAGCAACTGCGTACGAGGATACGGCCGCCTTCCTAGTCGCGCTAAATCGCCAAGCGGTTCGCAAGCGTCAATGGCGGGCGGATGCTGCTAATCATGACGCCGAGCTTAATCGAGATATGGAATGTATGTGACCACGACGAGCCGAGGAATACAGCGTAGCGAGCAGAGCAACGTCAACGAGACAATGACGGAAACGCGTTCGCCGAGGCCGACACCCGCTTTCGGTCGGGCTTTCTTGAGTGGCTTCGGCTGCGACGTCTGCAACCGCCTGTGGCCGCAAGTTTCAGCTTCGCTGTTTACCATCTGTACGGAGTGCTTGGGCGGTGACTTATTTTTTTTTTTGCCGTGTGATCATGTGCATTTTTTCGATGTCACTTCCGTGACGGAAATGCGTACGTCACTGATGTCTTGGTGGACCCCGGCATAAAACACTTTCATGTTAAAAATGGCTGCGGCTTAGCTTGGCTAGGCCCGGTTATTCAAGCGAAAGCTCGTCTACTTGGTTATCCTTGTTTACCCTCGTAGCCGAAGCACAGTTTGCCAACCGAATGATACGGCAAGTTTAATTTTCCGTACTCCGTGCACTCACTACCTTCGTTTCGTCAGTTTCCAAAGCCGTCGCCCCAGTCGACGCTAGAATCGCCAGGACCACCAACAGATGCTCGCGCTCGCGTTCTCCTCTGCTAGCAGATGCGCGCGCTCGTTGCATTTTCACTTCAGACGCTGAGGAAGAGAATTCAGAGGGTAGACAGACGGGCCGACAAAAGCGTTCGCTGTAGGCTCCTGCACAACTGCAACGCCTCAACTAAACTCCGTGCGGCTTGTCACGGAGTATCCGTTCTTCGCTACAAGGCCACACGCAGATACACAGAGAAACTCGCTCGACTAAGTCCACAAAAGCTTTCGCTTCAAAAGTCGACGTCACCGTTGCCAGCGCATTATCACTCAGAGTCCCTGGGGCTCAGATTCCACCGACGGAAAGGGTGCTGTTACGGCCGCTTCAGTTCCTTCCAACTTGGGTCATGATCACTAGAATTCTCATGACCAGGATTCGGGGACATGCGCGAGTAGCGCGATCTCTCGTCGACGACGGCGCTGGCCTGCCTACCTACTGAAAAAATCCGCATGCCGTCATACGGAAAACATACGGATTCCGCATATTTTCCGTATAAAATATAGGGATTTTGTACGGACGTATACGGATGCTTACGGAAATTGTAAAGAACATATGGAAGTATCATATGGTACATAAGGAATTCCGTATGGGCGTACGGATGTAGCCTTAATGGTGTATTCAGACGACGGACCGAATCCGGATGTGGAGTCCCGGACGGCGCGTCACGTGACCTCACATCAGCGATTCTTCTCCTCCGCGCCTCGTCCTCGTGGCTCGCGGACGGATGAGCGCAACTTGTTTTTCACATCGGGATCACATCACGCCGCAGCTTTAGCGGGCAAACAAGCTGGCAACCAGTACACTTTTCTTCTGCTCGAGCCGTACGGCTGTCCTTGCAGGTGATTTCAGCTCTGCTGGCGCTTAGTTCAGGTTATTTCCGGGGCCGTATTCTAAGACGATCACCTTTGAGATATCCATCACTTTTCATGCGCGCTGATTGGCGAGTTGGAAGGTAAGTTGTCGCTTTAATCATCGCACACGCAAGAGTCTGTGGCAGGCAAAGTGGCGGTAGTCTCAGAACACGGCACATGTTTTAAGGTCAAGATGCGAACCAAGAGACGGCAACATATTGTGGGACAGTGTAATGTGCACTGTCGGTACCTGTTATCCGAAAAAGAAAAAAAAACTGCTGGCATCGACGCATCACTGTATCCTCCCATCGTACGCGGTGCACCACGCGCGAACGCAGCGAGGTCAGTCTTCAGCAGCACTAGTAAAGCAGGTTTTTCTTCCAATCCAGCCATTCCGCCAACAACACCGTTTTCACCGAAACAAATCACAGCCCTCGACAACGCTCGATGCTTGTCAAAGCACTCTAAAAGCACGGCGCGCTTCGCGTTCTGTAGGCCGCCATGTTGAATACTCTCAAACCGGTCTGCTGGCAGCGGCTGCAGGTCAGCGGAGAGGCTGCGGTCGAGAGTAATCCGGCTGTTTTCTTCTGGGGCGCCGTCCGTCGTGTGGATGCGCCTGCAGGCGGATCATCCGCGGAGTAGCCGTCCGCGTCCACGACAAATCCGGATTCGGTCCGTCGTCTGAATGCACCATAAGGAACATGCGGATGCCGTATCTGTTATACGGATCGACTCATACGGCGATACGGAAAGTATGATACGGAACATGCGGAAACCGCATGGGATACGGAAAGAACAAACGGAATCCGTATGTGCTATGCGGAAAGATCTACGTGGCAATAAGTAGTATACGGAAAGCATGGTGTTCTACCTGAACCCATGACCATAGGCGAGCGCACGGGGGGGGGGGGGCGCCCCCTCTTTCCTCTTGTCACCTAAGAGGGAGGGGCCTCCCTCCCTCTTAGGTAGAGAGGAGTATAGCCTCCTCTATACTTTCTGTGCCCGTCAAACGCTCCCTCGGCGACCGTCGTCTTTCCCTCTCACCCACGATGGTATTACGCTATATTCCACCGCGGCGCGCCGCCACCTACGTTGGGCTTGGCTTTCGTGGCTCGAGGCGCTCCTGTCCAGTGTATCGCACGCTGCCGCGTCTAAGCAATTGCGCTTGCGAGGTTTCCTTGCTGCTGCGATTCTTTACTGATATAGACCAGAGCACGCCTATCTCGCACCCAGGTACCTAGGCTCCCGGCGGCATACTCTCGCACCCAGACGCCATGTTTGTATTGAACTGCCAAGGCGTGTATCTGTTACATGGTAAGCGGCGTGTCCGGGACCTTAAAATACGAGAAAGCGCCTATCCACGCCGCTCCCGCTTACAAGAAGTCGTCTGGGCACCACTGCGCTGTCTTTGGATGCGAAAACAATCAGCGCAAGAGGAAGATATCACTCAGCACTGTCTGTGAAAATGACAACACAACATGGGAGTCGTGCCGGTGCGGTGTTTTCAGATTGCACAGATTTCCATCCGCAACGAAAAACGACGAGCTCCGCCGCCAGTGGATAATTGCAATCAACAGGAAAAACTACAAGCCCAGTAAAAGTGTACGAGTAAGTACACTTACTGCGTGTATTCAAACGTGACGCCAGCTATTTCACTTTACAGCAGTAATTTGCGTGCAGTATGCCTGTAGTATGCGGCACCAAATCATTGTCGTACTCTTTCTCAGGCTACATGCCAATAATAGGAGGTATTAGGACGCGTGCACGCACACTGCGCACGTTTAGTACAAATGTGCGTACTGTCGCGATGCAAAGAAACGTGAACATCGGAAAGCGTGGCTTTCGACTCAGTCGAACTGCGACATGCCTTGACTGTCGCTAGGCGAATCTGTGCTTTCAGCCGGCGTAGCACTACATCTTGCGCTGGCTGGCACTTTCGCGCGGCGTGCACCGCGTGTGTGGGTTCCGAGTGCCAGGCATGACTGGCAAATGATATACATATGCACTGCATGAGCGCAAGCCGGAGCGGGATTCTAGCGCTACGGTGACACCGGCTGAACGCACAAGTTTTGCTTAGCGACAGTCAAGGCATGTCGCAGTTCGACCGAGTCGAAAGCCCCGCTTTCCGCTGTTCACGTTTCTTTGCATCGCGATAGTACGTACCTGATAAAGTTGCTTCCGCAGTCAGCAATGCACGTGCTGTAGACATTCCGGACCGTCGAGGAAGGTCTTCTCAACGTTTCACAAGAAAACAGCACAAATTTCCAGGCGAGGAAAAGCGCGAGACATGCTTACAGCCATACTCGGGCTCGGAGGTTTCGCGTTCGAACAGCGGAGCGTCTGCTAGCCTGGCAGTTCCAGGTGTTGCTTCGCCGTGCATGCAACAGGTGGCGCGACATGCTGCCTATTATGGCGGCACACACTGAACTCGCTGTGTTCTGGTGTATACTCGTAAGCGTTTGTAGCCATCCTTGGCCGGATACCTGGAACGCCAGTGCTGAAGCGGCTGCCCTGCCCTTCGCAACCAGCTAGGCGTTGGATGTCCTGTGGTTGTGCGGCAGTGAATAGGCGCCCGTCGGCTAGCTGTTGCCTACATTGCAACCGAATGGTGACAGGTGTGTGTGTGTGTGTGTGTGTGTGTGTGTGTGTGTGTGTGTGTGTTTGTGTTTGTGTGCAGGGCCGTACCCAGGAATGTTTTTCGGGGGGTGTTTTTCGGTAGAACGGCTAACATTGGCAACTGGTGGTCGATGTGAAGGCGTGTAAATAATGTAGTGTCACCCGAAAAGTTAAAGCATTAAAAAAATTTCGGGGGGTGTCAGAACCCCCCTCATCCCCCCCCTCTAGTTACAGCCCTGTTTGTGTGTGTGTGTGTGTGTGTGTGTGTGTGTGTGTGTGTGTGTGTGTGTGTGTGTGTGTGTGTGTGTGTGTGTGTGTGTGTGCCTGCAGGAAAGGTTTATAATCTGCAGGATCTCGTAACACCTTGGGAACCCGAAGGTGCATGACGCGACCTGCCACAACTCTAGTTACATCGGAGAACCGCCTATTTTGGTGTCACCATGGACTTTGCTTGCTCCACCACGTTTCCCGCTTGCTTGGCATTACAGCTTCAAAGGTTTACCCGCCAGTGAGAATGCCATGCCTTCATTGCAGTTAAGGATGGCGGGTCAATTCGATTACCTCGCAATGGCAGGAACTGTGTGAGAGATTCTGCTGTTTCTACATCCTCACAATATTGAGCATGGTCAGTGGTGGCAGATGTGAACAAGTGCATGTGTTGTGGCGTGTGCCAGGGTGTCGTGTCATCTGACAGTGTGCATTGTTTATGCTTATTCTGATTGGTGTGTGCCCGGGTGTCGTGTCGCCTGACAGTGCGCATTGTTTACGCTTACTCTACGTGTGACAACTGCCACTGTTTCTACATTCTCGACACATGGAGCATAACCAGTGGTGGCAGACGTGAACAAGTGCGTGTGTGGTGGTGCGTGCCAGGGTATCGTCTTGTCTGTCAGTGCGCATTGTTTGTGGTTATTCTGCGTGGTGCATGCGAGGGTGTTGTCACCTGACAGTGCACGTCGATCGTTTAGGCTTATTCTGCGCGTACAAGTGCAGAATAAGTATTATTCAGTTTACTTTGATCTCTCGAATAAGCGGTCCTCCTACAAGTTCTGACTTCATGGACGACCTTGTCTGCATTGTATTGACTCGCTAAACCAAAATCACACAACAATTAACCCTTGTAGAAGTCAGTTTTGCCTTACAGAAGATAGATTTTAGTATCTCGAAATGGACGGTACAAAATCATATGGCATCTGATGCGGAAAATGTATATATGTAAGCCGTACCATGCGGTTTCCGCACGACCACAAATCCGCACGACCAGCCGTATCATACGGCATCCATAATACCATATTTCCGTATAAATGGAAACCGTATATACGGAGGATACGGATCCGTATAATCCATATATATGGATTATGCGGATCCGTACCATGCGGATCCGTATCATGCGGATCCGTAATACCATAATTCCGTATGTACGGATCCGTATCTTCCGTACATACGAATTTTTTTCACTAGGGTAACTCAATGGGAAATAGGCGAAAAAATCATATCTCACGAAAAAGGCTAGTTACCCAAAACGACTCCCGGTTTTATGCAGCAGAGTCCCACTGGAACACTCTGGTAAAATAGACCCTTTAGAAAATTCAGTCTGGCAACATGGGTCGGGAGCTCTGCCGCCATATCTTGTTCACTCGTGCGAGGCGGCGGTGCTACAGGCGGGGCAGCGGCGGCGAGAAGTAGCAACGCACGTCGACAATGTCTCGCGAGAACCTCGAGTGGCTTGCGGACTTGTCGGTTATTCCCGACAGCTTTTCTCAAAGGAGTGCTGACGTCTACTGCGCCAGGCTGAGCGTGTCTGGCTCCTCGAGCCGCACGTCGCAGCGCAGCTACAAGCTGCATTTCGAATCTTACACGGATCCGTGTTCGGTCCCTGTAGCCCGGTTGCCAAAGCGCGGATAGTGACCTTGTATCATTGTTTTAAATGCGAAGCATTTCTTAGCGAACTTCGGCGACTTTGAGCGTATCTATCTATCTATCTATCTATCTATCTATCTATCTATCTATCTATCTATCTATCTATCTATCTATCTATCTATCTATCTATCTATCTATCTATCTATCTATCTATCTATCTATCTAGCCGCCTACGACTTTGTGCTCTCCTGGCCGTATCGTTAATGGGATTTATACCAAAATTGGTATGACATAACATCACTGTATGACAAACATGACTGACTGGTCATATCATGAAAATCATGACTAACTTGTCATGAAAAGTATGATTTACACGCAATGGCCATAGTGTTCCTGAGGCCGTTTTCGTAACTTAATTGATATATCCAAAAATTGGTACGATGAGACATTTCTGCATGACTAACATAAATGTCAGGTGGTAATATGAAAATTATGACCTTCATGTCATGTACAACATGATTTACATGCCACGCTCATGGCGCCCTGACGGCCGTTTCGCTAGCTTGATATACACCAAATTTGGTATTGAGCGACGTGATTGTATGACGAGCATAAATGACAAGTGGTAATATGGAAATCATGACATGTGCAACATGGCTTGCATGCCCCGCTCATGACACTCTCGGGGCCGTTTCGCTAGCTTTATATACACCAAATTTGGTATTGACTGACGTGACTGTAGGACGACCATAAATAACAAGTGGTAATATGGAAATCATGACATGTCATGTGCAACATGACTTGCATGCCACGCTCATGGTACTCCTGGGGTCGTTTCGCTAGCTTAACACCAAATTTGGTATTCAGCGACGTAATTGTATGACGAGCATAAATGACAAGTGGTAATACAAAAATGGTGACATGTCACGTGCTTGCAACATGACTTGCATGCCATGCTTATGACACTCTCGTCGGCCGTTTCGCTAGCTTGATATACAGCAAATTTTTAAGGCGAAAGCCTTTAATGTCTCATGCTCACGTCCGTCCGTCCGGTTGTCCGTCGGTCCGGTTGTCCGTCCGTCCGTCCCTCCAGCCGTGCCTTGGCATGGTGTCAGGTGGGCGCCGGGGCGCGCAAACGGACTCCGGTCGCGTTGGACTCTACAGCGCTCGCGCTTTGCTTGCGTAGCGTCGCTGTGCCCAGCGTCTCTAATCATGCAAGGAGGGAGACGCGCGGATCACGTTCCATTCCGACTGACAACGTCTCAGTGGGCACAGGCGTTCGAGGAACACACTTTGAAATTGACAAAGTGTCCGTCAATTTAAACGCTGGAACGCGGGTGGCGTCTGCTCGATGCGCAAAGCGCGAGAATACGAACGCATGCGAAACGGAGGCAGATTGGTCTCGCGTCTCGCTGTGATTCGAGGTAAAAAATTAAGCGAACATAAGAGGCAGGTGGTAACATGAAAATCTTGGCATGTATGTCATCTACAATGCCATTTACATGCCACGCTCATGGTGCGCTTGCGTCCACTTCACTAGCTTGATATACACCAAAATTTGTATTGCGCGACGTGACTGTATAATGAACACAAATGACAGGTCCTAACATGTAAATAATGACATGGATATTATGTACAGCACGATTTGCTTCTGGCTGGCTGCTTCGCATTACATCGATTCCCACAGTGCGTGGGATCTGCCGGCTTTTTTTTTGCTTCTTTACTGACGCGGTTGTAAATATGTTACCCTGTGTCGTGTGTAATGTGGCATCTCCTGTGCAGTACGGGGCTTTTTCGCAGATATGTTTGGCTACTGTACGAGCAGCGCCGCTCACTGCACGTAACTATGCGCGTAGTGTCCAATTCGCAATAGTATGAACATTGTGGCGGCAAAATGCGACAATTTATCGGTTCTTTAACTGATTTAGTGTGCTTATAAGGCCCTACGGTCACCACTTACGCAGGTTGTCAGCTATGCGCGTGGTAGCGGAAGCGCGCTGCGTGCACGCCCTTCATAGCTATTACCTGCACGGGCAATGCTGACCGGTAACAGTGATAGTTGTAGGGCGACAGTGGATTGAGGAAGCGTCGCATCGTAAGCAGTGGTTCGCTCGCAGGGCATTTAAAAAGTGGCAAGAGGCGCTGTGCATGCGGCACATCTGGCCAGTGTTTTAGAAAAGTGCACTTACTGTTCCGATGATGAAATGTTGATTGTTTACAAGCCCATCCGAACAGCGATTTGGTCGAAAAATAAAACGGTCACTTCTGTCCAGCCGTACGTACGTACAGGCCCAGCTATCGAAGAGGTGACGAATAACCGCACAGGATATCAATCGGTACGAACGCAGTTATCAGCCATACCGCATACCCCATTACTCTAGGTCCAATGTAAGCACGAGCTAGCACATGTTCGCGCGTCTGACGGTACGCTCTTGGCGCATTTTAAAAGTAAACACTCACTATTTCAATACGCGAATAGGCTAACGCACGGACGCACGTACAGCCGCCCATTTTTTAACCTGAACACGCGAGCATCGACCTCCGAGTCTGTAAGCGCCTGTTCCGGGCGTCCTGGTGGCCGGTTCCCGGAACAGCCTAGCAGAAGACAGCTGCATAGGACTGTTCATCGCAGGCATGCATGTATTCTCGTTCATTTCGTCGTTGTGCTCCGTAAAACGCCGCTTATCGACTGGGCGGTCGACGCTCGCGCGTTCAGGTTTTAAAAAGCGGCGGCTGTACCTTGTTTCCGTCTTCATCTCTGACGCTCCGTTCGCTGCAGAAGGGAACACAGCAACACGACAGCATTGCCAAGGCTCGCCTACTGGTTAAATCCGTACACAGAAAACCACGCAAGAGGGATTGCAGCGAGTCAGAACTGCCTGCTGCGATTATCGCGTACTCGTATCAGCTGCGCGCATCGCCGTGGGTGAACAAAACATGGCGGAAAAACATGTTTTCGGTTTCATTCGATAGGTGGCGCTGAATTTTCTAAAGGGTCTATTACAGTGTAGTGATACCAAGCGCATGGCTTCCCATAGTGTTTAATATTTTACAATGGCGCTCCATGTGTTTCCAATGGGCGGTGTTCAATTGTCCTGGGAAGCCTATACGCTTTGTAGTAAAATACGGCAATTTTACCAGAATGCTCCAGTGGGTCTCGGCTGCATATAACCGAGAGTCGTTTTTGATAACTAGCTGTTTTCGCTTACATCTCCTTGAGTTATGGCCGGACGCCGTCGCTGCCATCGAGAGATGGCGCCACGTACAGATGTCCCCAAATCCCGGGAATGAACAAATAATTTCCCCTAAACTTTCCTTTGCTAGTGTGTTCGTTCTATTGGCTGTACCTAAGAAACAAACGAGCCCCTTGAACCACTCCCCCTTCTTTCGAATGACATGGTAACAAATTGCAGTGCCTGTCTCTTTGCTGCTGTTTCTTGAATTTGCATTTCTAGGGGCGAAGCACCTTAGGGTCTGAACGGGTCGGCGTGTTCGTCTGTCGTCTGCTGCCGCTGCTGCTGTTGTGACGGTCGATTTGCTTGAGCGCGAGAGACCACCTCCGCTCGCCAAGAGAGAGTTCAGTCTCTGTCGCCACTGCCTCAGCGCTCGTCGCGTGGCGAGAGAGAGCTAACGGCGTGCGTTGAGAATGAAAACGCTCCCTCACCCGCGAGAGAGAACGCACTGCACAACTGTGCACCGGCCACGCCGTATATACAGTCACTGGATATTGACCTACAATGTAGTGCCGGTGGGAGATTTCTTTTGTGCGTAGTTGAACAATAAAGATTCGCAACGTGCGCGTTAACTGAAAGCGGACTGCATCCTTCGCCCCTCCCCAGGTTTCAAGTTAGTGAAGCTGAAATGCCCTTCTCTACAGCTTCGTCCTTCCCTAGTTTCGTTGCTTGCGCTCGGCTCGCGCGGCCGGCAGCCTCGGTGCGGCGACCGCGCGGACTGTCTCCGTCGGTGAGCGCGGCTGATAAGCGACAGCGTGCGATAAGCCAGACGCGGAGGGTTTTTTTCGAGATGCGGAAAATGTGTTGAAATATGAACACGTGCAGCGTTGTTGCGCCGTCAGCCTTTGCAGGAAGTACAGGAGAGACGTCTAACACCACAATACATTCTAACTGAAGATTTGACGCGGAGAATCGGAATATTGTGCTCCGATGAGTGCCGCTTTCTAACGAGTATAACGGAGGGTATCCGCATTTGTGATCTTCTATCACGGGAGAAGTTTGGAAGGTGTACAAGCAGTCATAATTATTTATCACTGTTCGAACCGCGATTTTCCACGCAGGTCTTTCTCAGCCAGCCAATGTACGAACTGCCCTTCGAAAAGTCAACTGCAGACTTTGAGCAGAATACCGAACAGTGGAACAACCAGAACAGTACAAGCTGGTTTGCCGTAGTATTCTGCCTGATCGCTGTGGCGCTAGGAATCTTGACCAGCGTGGTCCTGATCATCTATTATCTCTCCGTTGATTCGGTCTCCGTGACGACCCTTGAGGTAAGAGCTGCTTTTACTTTTAAAGGGGCCCTGCAACACTTTTTCAAGTATCCATGGAATGGATTCACTAAAGGAGCTTACTGCCTCAGAAATTTACCGCCGCAAAAATTTTTAGAATCCGTCCAGTACGAGCGGAGTTACAAAGATTTGTCGCACGCTGGCATTCTCTCTTCTCTCGTCCCGACGAAAGCGCTGGAAGCTAAGCAGGGAAGGATGGCACGGGGGAAGAAAATACGTCACGCGTGCCTCGGGTCCATGAGCACTTTCTCTCTTTTTTTTCTTCGAATACGCGGTTTTTCAGTGCGATCACGTCCGCGCGCGTGGACAAGTCGCGGCCTCCCGCGGCGGCCCCAGTAACGACCGAGCGCGCCCTGCACAAATCAGCCAATGGCTGACACAATGGCTGTGACGAGTGATTTTGGAGCTTGTACCGTCATTTGTCGAGAGAAGAGAAAGTAATTTTTAGCTGACTGAGAATTTATTGTGAATTCCAGGCCGTGTGCTGCGCTATAATATTTGGCTCGCGTGTTCTTGGAAGCCTCGACTACCGATCGGCAGCGTTTTCTGACTATGCTAAAAAAATGTTGCAGGGCCACTTTAACGTTCCAGAGGCAGGGGAAAAATAAACAAGCATATGCATAGCGCAGATATACTACAATCTATGCGAAGCGAAGCCGTTAAATGATTGCTACTGAGATCTATGATTTTAATCTCTTTATTCGGGTGTTCGGTACGATCTTAAGGTGACCGACGAAACTAACCATCTATCTCGCACTTGTAATTATCCCAAACAAAACACTGCTTGGCAATGAATGGTATCCATAAGGCAATTTTAGCGCAAGAAAGAAGACAGTACACAGCACTACTCTTAACGGACATGATTTATTGGGTCACTCTACTCTTTATACCAACCAGATACCGGTAGGACATGCGTCGTGCGGACAATGCGCACAACCACCACAACTTGGTCACCCAAGCGCACTCATGATAGCGCATCCAAAAAAAACAAAATTCAGTGGTAAACAAGGTTATGGAAGGCACACTAATGCACTGCCAACCGAATGACCGTATGTAAAATGTTTCCGATAATTCTCGGGTGGTGATGTCACGGCTCTTCTTTAAGATAGTAGTCAGGCTAAACAAAGCTTGACAATTGCCCTTTTTGCAGTGTTGAGCTCAATGGGAGCCTGTACCAGTCGGCAGGGATCGCTCATGTTCACACAGTGGCCTCACTGACCTACATACACCTTGCCCCATGGTCTTCCTTTTACCTGAAATCGGAAAAAGGAATCTGGCACAACTTGAAAAAGAGGTTTTCTGCATCAGTGTTAGCGATCACTGAAGTCACCGGAAGTAGTTGTTTCTCTAATAAAGTTGTTTCTCTCTCTCTCTCTTCTTGGGTGTACGGTGTACAACATGTGCTGCTGCGATTGAAATCTTTAAACCGACCGAAAAGGCGAATAAAAACATTATGACTGTTCGGCATCTGTCCTTTTCGCAAACGAACTCTGCGCCGAGGAGGAAAAGCTTGGCTGTGCCTAAAACTACACTGAAATGAGCAGTTAACAAAAAAGACAGTGGTTTATATTGAAAAGTTGTACGGCGTGATAATTTATGGCATACCCATTAAAAAAAAAAACATTCAGAAGACACGTAGTTGGAGACATTAATCATCGAAATTGAGGGACGCAATCCAAGCGATACCGAAACTGAGCGCTCCGGGCGCGCAGAAAATGCGCCATCTGGGTTACGTAGTACCGGAAAGCTCACGTGACAAATTTTGAAAAATGGCGCGTCGAAGCAGAATTTAGCGGGGGAAAACGGCAAGGCCTCCGAAATGCCTAGCCGTGCCCCTTATGGTTTGTGTTCTTGCAGTCCGTATCTGTTTCTTTCGCTATGTACCACCCCCCCCCCCCCCCGACCTCCCCCCCCCCCTCCCAAAAAAAAAGGCAATTTCCGCCAATTTATTTCACTGTCCAACGTAAAACTAGGCGCAAACACTGCGGCGCCATACTTCTTGCGGACAAGCGAAAGAGTTCTTAAAATTTAATTAGGATTTCGCTTAGCCCTACACATTAAATGCAAGCAATAAGCAGTTCAATGGGGTATTCAGGATGACTTGGCGTTTTCCCTGCCAAATTCTGCTGCAATGCACCTTTTTTTCGAAGTTCGTCTTGTCAGCTTTTTGGTCTCACGTAACCCAGGTAGCGCATTTCCTGCGAGCCCGGGAGACCCAGTTTCCGTATTGTCTGGATTGGGGCCTCCAATTTCGATGATTAATTTCTCAAACTACGTGTTCTTTTCTTCATTTTTCCAGGTTTTGGAAAAAAAAGTGTATGCCATAAATTGCCACCTCCTACAACTTTTGAATGTAACTGTCCTCAGGCTAATCATTAAAAAGTCAATTAGTTTTTGTCAATTGCTCATTTCAGTGTAGCGTGAGGTGCGACAAAGCTTTTGTGCCTCGGCGTAGAGTTCGCTTGCGAAAACGACTGAGGCCTGACGGTCATAGCATTTTTATTTTAAAAATTTGTATTGTTTAATGAAACACCCTGTATAGTGCTATTATCTTGCCTAGTGATCATAACTTGGTGGCGGCTGTGAGAATGCATTAGTATTGCTTACTGAACAGGGTAGGCCAGGGTCAGGATCACCTGGCACCTCCGGCTCGCCTGGATCATCCGGAGGTGGCATCGTCGTACCAACTATTGGAGAGTCAATGCCTGTCACTATCAGTCATACGCCAGTACCTCCTACCACTCGTGTGGCACCGACTGCAGCGCCACCTGTACCTGAGGCCACGACACCTGTACCTGCGACTGCGACCTCTGTACCGGTGACTACGACGTCTGTTCGGGTAACCACGACGCGTGTTCCGGTTTCCACGACGCCTCTTCTGGCAACTACAACGCATCTCCCGGTCACTATGACGCCTCTTCCGGGTACTACGACGCATCTCCCGGTCACTACGACCACTGTTCAGGTGAGCACGACGAGTGTCCCGGTTATTACGACAACTGTGCAGGAGACTACGACGCCTGTCCAGGCGACCACGACGCCTCTTCCGGTGACTACAACGCGTGTTCCGGTTTCCACGACGCCTCTTTTGGTGACTACAACACATCTCCCGGTCACTACGACCACTGTTCAGGTGAGCACGACGAGTGTCCCGGTTATTACGACAACTGTGCAGGAGACTACGACGCCTGTCCAGGCGACCACGACACGCGTGCCGGTTACCACGACGCCTCTTCCGGTGACTACAACGCGTGTTCCGGTTTCCACGACGCCTCTTTTGGTGACTACAACGCATCTCCCGGTCACTACGACCACTGTTCAGGTGACCACGACGAGTGTCCCGGTTATTACGACAACTGTGCAGGAGACTACGACGCCTGTCCAGGCGACCACGACGCCTCTTCCGGTGACTACAACGCGTGTTCCGGTTTCCACGACGCCTCTTTTGGTGACTACAACACATCTCCCGGTCACTACGACCACTGTTCAGGTGAGCACGACGAGTGTCCCGGTTATTACGACAACTGTGCAGGAGACTACGACGCCTGTCCAGGCGACCACGACACGCGTGCCGGTTACCACGACGCCTCTTCCGGTGACTACAACGCGTGTTCCGGTTTCCACGACGCCTCTTTTGGTGACTACAACGCATCCCCCGGTCACTACGACCACTGTTCAGGTGACCACGACGAGTGTCCCGGTTATTACGACAACTGTGCAGGAGACTACGACGCCTGTCCAGGCGACCACGACACGCTTGCCGGTTACCACGACGCCTCTTCCGGTCACTACAACGCATCTCCCGGTCACTACAACGCCTCTTCCGAGTACTACGACGCGTGTCCCGGTTTCCACGACGCCTCTTCCGGTGACTACCACTCATGTTCCCGGTCACTAACACCACTCTTCAGGTGACCACGACGAGTGTCCCGGTTACTACGACGACTGTTCGGGAAACTACGACGCCAGCTCAGGTGACTACGACGCCTGCTCGTGCGACGACAACCAGTGTTCTGGTTTCAACGACGCCTCTTCCGACCACGACGCGTGTTCCCGGTTACTACGACGACTGTTCAGGAGACTACCACGCGTGTTCCGGCTAGTACTACGACAGTAGTGGTGTCTACGACTCGAGTACCGGTGACTACGACGCCGGTACCGGGGACTGCTTCACCGTCTCCTGGAGCCAACGCCACCGTCTGCACGACCGAACAATGCCACTACCTGGCCCAGTGGCTCCGTCAGAAGCTGGACCCGAATGCAGACCCTTGTGAAGATTTCTACAGCTACGTATGTAGCACGTTCAAGTGGGCGGGACCCGACGCTCTTACTGAGGTACTCCTCGAATTGTTACCTTTGCGTTGTTCAGACCTCTCAGTGTCATTGGCTCTTTCACTGACACTGTGACTTAGCAAAACGGGGAGGGAGAGACGACAACAAATTAAGAATGCTAAGTAACTTTTGACGCATGTACCGCCCATTGTTGTCATCAATTTTGGAATAAGAACTTCGGTGTTAGAATATAAAGACAATGTCAGCGTCATTATTGAATTTCAGAGGCCTAATTTTACCAACTGAATTCGATTGTGCCGCAGGTATTTCGTAAATTCTTTCGATTTCTGTCCACACTGATTCATAATTTCGAAATATTTTTCCGTGACCACGTGTGCTAGGAGGGTTCTCAAGGAGCACAATGCACTGGCTATTTATCAAAAATAGTATGCAGGCCTTAGCAGACGAATGAAAAAAAAATGTTCACATGGCGTCAACACGTGAGTTTTGTTATGGTGCGTTTTCTCGCTTACTCAGCGCCTTCTCGCGGTGAGATTGATGATTTTGCTATTGTGAAGGGGTCACCTTCTAATGCGAGAGAAAAGAGCGTACTGGCCTTTCTTTCGTCTTCTTAACTTTTTCGTACACTCAGCGGCATGACAGTAATGCCTGCTCCACTGCAGTTGATTTGCATGTTTGCGAAAGGACCCAGACAGACAGACAATGAACTTTATTGTGGTCCTGAGGGGCGACTCGGAAGCCCCCTTAAGGGGCAGGAGCCGCCGCGGGCAGCTCCCACGTCGGGACGGGCAGGCCGTGCCTGACCGCCGCGTCGCGGGCCCTCTGGACGGCCCGTAGCTGAGCGGCGAGGTCGGAGCTCTTGAGCGCCTCCTCCCACTCTGCTTCCCTGGTGAGACGATCGTTGTCTCGTAACGAGGGACACCGCCAGAGCATGTGCTCTAAAGTGCAAAAGGGGTCTCCGCAATCCGGACAATCGGGCTCGTAGGAGTCCGCGTACCTGCTGACCTTGGCTAGGCTGGGATAGGACCCAGTTTGCAACATGCGAAGGGTGGAAGACTGAGGCTTGGAGAGCTTGGGGTGAGGCGGGGGGATAGACCCTCCTGCTGAGCTTATAGTGCTTCGTGATCTCGTTAAATGTGTGGAGGGAGTCCTTGTGGAGCCCCGCTTCCGCACCCGCGAGCACCGTTTCCCCGGCGCGGTGGGTAAGTTCGCGCGCACGGGCGTGGGCCAGCTCGTTGGCGTTGGGAATGACGGGGGAGACCCTAGGCCCCATGTGGGCGGGGAACCAAGTGATGACGTGGGGGGCCGATGCTCCTGCCGCAAAGCAGCGAGGCCGCCTCCGCCGAGACCGAACTCGAGGCGAAGGCCCTGACCGCCGCCCGGGAATCCGTAAAGATTTGTGGTCTGCTCCCGTCCTGGAGGGCGAGGGCCACCGCCACCTGCTCCGCCAGTGCTGGAGACGAGCCCCGCACCGACGCAGCGTTAAGGAGGTTGCCCCTGTAATCTACCACGGCCGCCACGAACCGGTCGGACGAACCATATTGGGCGGCGTCGACGAACGTGACCGATTGCGGATCACCGGCGACGGATTTGAGAAGCGCGGCAGCCCTGGCTCTTCGTCTGCCAACATTGTGTTGTGGATGCACGTTGTGCGGGATTGGCGAGACCATGATCGCCTCCCGCCTCTGCGCATCGAGTGCGCACCGCCTCTCCCTGATGGCAGTGGGATTGCAGCCGAGGACCTCCAGGACCCGCCTCCCCGCAGGCGAGGAAGAGAGCCTGGCGACCTGGGCCGTCTGCTGTGCCTCGACAACCTCGTCGATGGTGTTGTGGACTCCCAGCTGCATAAGCTTCTCCGTGCTGGCGCCCATGGGGATGCCGAACACCTTTTTGATGCTCTTACGCATCAGCGCTTCGAGCTTAGCCCTCTCGTATCCGTGCCAGCGATGCGCGGCGGCCACGTACGTGATATGGCTCATTAGGAAGGCGTGGTACAACCTGAGAAGGTTTTCCTCCCCCAGCCCTCCGCGGCTGTTGGAGACCCTAGTGATGAGCCTGACCATGTTGTCCGTTTTGGTGGCGATACGAGCGATCGTTTGTCCGTTACAGCCGTTTGCCTCGATCAGCATACCGAGTACCCGGATGACCTCAACTCTTGGAATGACCTGCCCGACGGCCGTGTGAATGGAGATGTCGACCTTTTCGAGAGGAACCTGACCTTTGGGGATGCGCCCCCGCCTGGTAGGGCGATACAAAAGGAGTTCGGACTTGGACGGGGATAGCCGGAGCCCCGTGCCCTCCAAGAATTCCTCCGTGCAGCTCAATGCCGCCTGAAGGGATTCCTCGACTCTACCTTCACTGCCGCCGTCGCACCACACCGTGATGTCATCGGCGTAGATAGCGTGATTAACGCCGTCGACTTTAGAGAGACAGGAGGAGAGGCCGCGCATGGCGACGTTGAAGAGAAGCGGCGAGATTACCGACCCCTGAGGAGTGCCCCTCGCCCCCCAGCTCAAAGGGATCAGACGTAACATCGTCAACCTTGAGGGTGGCGCGCCTGCCCCGAAGGAACGAAGTGACGAACCCGTGAAACTTGCACCCAAGGCCCATGTCCGAAATGGAATCGAGGACGTGCCTATGCAAAATCTTATCAAAGGCCTTTTCGAGATCCAGCGCCAGGATACCCCTGACGTCTCTGGTGTTGCTATCAATGATCTGGTGCTTAATGAGCTTCATGACGTCCTGAGTAGACAAGGACGGGCGAAAGCCCATCATGTTGTAGGGGAAGAGTTCGCGTTCCTCGATATACCTAGATATCCGGTTGTGGATGACGTGTTCCGCGACTTTTCCCACGCACGAAGTGAGCGAGATTGGTCGCAGGTTGTTTAGACCGGGGGTTCGACCTGGCTTCGGTATGAGAACTACTGACGCTATCTTCCAATCGGCCGGGACGTCACCCGTGTCCCACACGCGATTGATCTCTTCTGTTAAAGTGGCGACGGCCTTGTCATCCAGATTGCGAAGCAGCCTGTTCGAAATCCCATCCAGCCCCGGGGCCGATCGGCCGTTTAAGCGGAGAAGTGCTTCCCAGACCTCGTTTTTCGAGAAAGGAGCGTCGAGGTGCTCCCTCTGGAGGCCCCTGTATAGCGGGTAGTCCGCGTCACTTGAAGGGCCCGTGGGTAGGTATCTGTCGGCCAACGACCGGAGAATGTCGGCTGCCGTAGAGCCCTCCCGCTTGGCTTCGTGCAAAACGCTATCCATGGCTAGTCTCTGGTTAGACCTGGAGGCCGACTCGCCTAGTAACTGCTTCAGGAGATTCCACTTGCCTCCCGTGCGCATTTGCCCGTTCCGAACTCTTCCCTGTTCCGAACTCGAGCGTTTTGGCGGCATGCGGCGCTCGATAATATCCACAATAATTGCGCTAGGTGCAATGAACAAGAAAAACTATGTTTTTATTTTGATCTCGCTGAAGTATACTACACATTAAATACAATCAAAGTGACTTACGAGCGTGAGAAAACATTAGCGCACGAGGGGACGTGAAGTGCAACTCGCTCCTCGTGAGTTAGCAGCTGATCGTTCATCGTCGTTGTCACACTCCTTCTCACACACACACACGCTTTCACAGCCTTCTCCGTCCAGTTAAAAATCCTCGTCGTCAAGATGATTTCTCTTAACATCATTGCTGAAAGCAATCAGAAGAATTCCCTCCGCCGAACGACTTTGATTAGTCCGCGTCATAACGTTATCTGGGCGCGCATAACTTTTTCCTCTCACACCGGTCAACAAACAAATCGCTTGCAGAGTGCTGCCATTTATCAACGAATGTACAAAAACAAGCGGCGCGGTGCTGGCATTCATGCGGCACAAAAGCACTGACGAATGCTATACGCAAGTAAAACAAGGTGAGTTTCAACTGAATAGGTCAGACGATAACACTTAACTAACCTACGTGGCTACAGAAAACCTCGCGAAGCTGATATGAATACGCTGTGGGCTATCATTGAAAGCGCGAGTTGCCCTGTATTTTCACGAAGACTTCGCGTCTCGCAAGAACGGATCAGCTGATTTATCGTGTCACAGAGGGCCCGGTTACTTCACTGATGCAGGAAATATGCAATGTCGTAGTGTTCCAACGCGTTAACACTGAGGCAAGAACAGACGAACAAGGCAGCGACTGCTTAGCGCTGCCATACCGACCCTCCACGAGAGGACGATCCTGAATTCCGCTTGTCGGCGCGACAATCTATGGGCATTGCGAATAGAAGTAGGTGCGGGCGCCTACATTGAGCGTGGCGAGGGCGTCAAGGATGGATATATGTAGCACATTGTCAAATGCCTTGGTGAGGTCTAGCCCCAGAATAGCACGTGTCCCGTACCTAGAGCCGTCTTCACCGTCGATAATGTGACTCTTCAATTGCAGCATTACATCTTGAGTGGAAAGTTTAGGGCGAAATCCGAACATTGTATGCTGGTAGAGGGCATTGTCTTCCATGTACCTTTGTAATCGAGTGTGAATAACGTGCTCGAGTACCTTGCCGACACAAGATGTGAGAGATATCGGCCGAAGGTTCTCGATAGTGCGTGGTTTTCCTGGTTTAGGTATAAGGATGACTGTGGCGGCTTTCCATTGTTTCGGTATTTCTCCCGACTCCCAAACCCTTTGCAGATAAGATGTGAGGGTGTCAAGCGACTCTTCGTCAAGGTTTCGTAAGATTTTGTTTGTAATTTTATCCGGGCCAGGAGCTGAGCGGGGTCTCAGTTGTGAAACTGCGGACCTTACTTCCGCTTTTGTAATCTGGGAGTCGAGGGCTGGATTATCCGCCCCAGTGTAGCGCGGGAGATCAACCGAAGTAGCATTGACAATGTAGCGATTAGATAGGTACTGGATAAGGTCTTCATTGGTACCTGGATAATTGTGCAAGGCAGTGATTAAGGAGTGGCGCTGAGCAGTTTTTGTCGCTGTTCGATCTATCATATCACGTAGAATATTCCACGTTTTAGGCACGTTAGGTAAGCGTTCCATAACGTTACAAAGCTGATGCCAGTTCTGGCGGGAGAGTTGAAGAGCATAATCCTCAATTTGACGCGTTAATATACCAATGCGTTTGCGTAATGAGCGGTTGAATTTGTTGGACTTATAGCGTTTGCGCAGACCAGCTAGGGCCTCCCACATGTGAAGCAGCTTAGTGTCTACCGTATCGCCAACGGCATCTTCTGGAGGAGTCTTGGTAGCACGCTTAACATCTCGTAGTAAGGAAGCTGTCCATTGGTCGATCGAGGTGGCGGATTCGGGAGAGGCCGATGCCCGCAACTCGCGGAAGGCATCCCAGTCAACAAGGGCAGGCTGTTTGCCTTTCCTACGGTGCGGGCCAGCCTTGACGATCGTTCGTATTATATAGTGGTCACTGCCCAGATGTTCATGTAGGTTGGACCACTCTGTATGCGTAATGTTCTTAGTGAAGGTGAGGTCCGGAGTGGTGTCTCTTGCAGCGCTGTTGCCCAACCGCGTAGGGTATGTCGGGTCTGTGATGAGGGTGTAGCCGAGATTGTGGGTGTCTTGCCACAGCGTTCGTCCTTTTCTGGTGTCGTGGATGTAGCCCCAAGCGGGTGAGGGAGCGTTGAAATCCCCTACCACGAGTACGGGGGGAAATTTTCGCCAACTTTTTAACGTAAGAGAGAAGTTTGTGGAAGCGATGTGGTTGTCGTGGGCTGCTGTAAATATTGACCAAAAACAGACTAGTAGGTGTCCGGCGAGAGGAAGAGAGGATTTCTAATATAATGTGCGACGCTGTATCAGAGAGCGGGGCGTGTTGAATAACAGGGATATTTCGTTTCACTAGGGTGGTAAGGACTTCGCGACTGTCGGGGGGCTTGAGTAGCCGTAAAGGAGGCGTATCCGACCAGCTTAGCCTCTCCGCCCGATTCCTGTAAGGCGATAATATCTGGTTTGTCTTTTTCATCAAGAGCCGATAGAAATTGTTGCAGTACGCCCCTTTTAGGGCGGTAGCCGCGGCAGTTCCACTGCCAGATGCAGTACTGAGAGTGCGGATTACTTATGGCCATCTTGGTTAATGCGTTCATAAGGCTTCTGATGTGAGTGTGAGCGAGAGCGATGTGCACACCGCTCAAGCTCCGTAACCCTGCTGTTGTAACTGGCGACAAGATTCGTAAGTGTGGCTTCAAGGTTGCTTTGGATGATTGTCGCTCGGGCTTCCAGCTTTCCGTCAAGCGTTAAGGTGAGGTGGTGCTCTAATTTTGCCGTGAGGATGGAATCGAGGGATCGCTCTAGTGTTTGCGCGATGGTTTGCTCAAGGATAAGCGGTAACTGCTGTGCAAGAACGGTTTGAATCGTCTTTTGGAGTTGCTGCTGCGGTACGGATTCTACAGGCGAAATGGGTGCTGAGGCGGTAGGAGGTTGCGACGATGGTGAACCGGATTCCACTATGTCCGGAGCCTTTCGTTTAGCGGGGGGTGTGGGCGGAATCGGCGCGGAGGTCAGCAGAGCGAAGCCCACGTTGCTGTGCATGTTCTTTTCGAAGAGCAGCGTTTTCTACGCGGAGTTCTTGTACTAACGTACGGAGGGAACGCAGCTCCTGTGTGATTGTACTTAACGCGTTTTCCTTATTAGGTGCGGTCGTGTGTGTAGTTGTGGGCGCTGTATTTTGTATAGAAGCAGGTTGGGAGGCCATGCTAGCCCAGCTTACCGTAGGGGTGGTGAGGGTGAGGCCGGGTTGTCGCTTCTGAAGAGGGGGGACCTTCGGAAACCTCGGGCGCCGTAGGTCCCAATGGGAGATCCTCGGGCTGTTGCTTGCGCCGCTGCTTGGATCGGCTGCGTGAGCCTGGACGTCTTAGGGTTGGACTGGCACTGCGGGAGCGGGGTTTGCTAGGCTTCGTTTCCTGGCGTTCCGGATGAGAATCTTGCGTGGAGATCGGGGTTGAGAGGTGCTGTTGTTGTTGGAGCTTAGCTTTTTCTTGGCGACGATGAATGAGGAGGCGGGGCGTCTGGTAGCGTTGAGGACAGGTTTTGTCACCTGTCTGGTGGGCTTGACCGCACAGAAAGCACTTAAGGGTGCATGGATGAGCAGTAGCAGGGTTGGCTGTGCCGCACAGCGTGCAGATTGCGGCATTTGGTTTGGGGCAAACATCCGGGCGGTGGCCGACAGCCCCGCATTTGTCGCAGACTTCGGTGCGCTTCTTATGCAGGTAACATTTATATTCAGCTCCTCGATAGTATACATGGAAAGGGACTTGGACGCCGTCGAATAGAAAGAGTGCCGTGTTTGTCTTTCCCATTCGGCGTGCTTGTAGTATTGTGGGGTTGCGGTCATTAACGAGACTTGCTGAGATGTCTTCAGGAGAGTCGTAGGAGGGGGTGTTCTCGGGGGGAAGTAACGTAGGCTCGAACGTCATAGGTTTCGGTTTCCACCTGTAGTTTGGAGATACGACTGTAGATTTCCGCGTTGGAGAGATGAGGTGTGCTAACAACGATGAGATTAGCTTCAACGCATGTGCGGTAGATGTCCTCTTTGAGTAGCGTAGCATTTAGATCCACTTCGCGGAGGATAGCATCACGCAGTTGTGCTTCCCCCAACTTTGGAGAGGTTGAGGCCATCCCTCGGACGAATCACGACTTTGACGTGATCATCTGGCAGACGCGGTTGCCTGGGTTTGCGAAGGGGACGCTGAGCAGATTCGTTCGGCATTGGTTTATTGGACGCGCTTCCCTGGCGAGTTGGCGATCCCGGAGCGTTCGATGCATGCTTGCGTTGCTTGTTTCGGTGGCTAGAGATCCATCCAGCTTCGAAGGTGGCGTCTTCAGGGGTGATCTCAGTTCCTTCGACACGGTGTTTTGAGATAGCGCGTATCGGTTCGGGGCGCTATGCGGGCAACCAATCGGGAAGCGTCAGTGCGACGCTGCTGCATGCGCTGACCGCTGTGAGGCGGCGGTGGCATTGCTTCGAGCCACAAAGGAGGAGCACAAAGGAACAAATGTGACAGACGCATGATATTGGAGAGGGAAACACTTTTATCGAATCTCCGTGGGAAAGCCCTCGGACGCAAGTGTGTAAACACGTGTGACGCAAGCAGGGCTACCCTTCATGTGGCGTCGCATCACGACCACTCCCTGAACTAAGGCGGACTGATGGCTACCATTGAGGAGCGAGCATTTGCACTGGCATTGAAAAAATAGAGGAGGCGTTGGCTGACAAGACCTTCGTATCTGCAAACACGGGAGAACAACCACGCGTGCAACAGGGCGACGCGAGACGCAATACGTCCGATTTCTTCAGCGTTCTTAATCTACGTCTTTTGGCGATGCTTCAAGGATGCATCAGTACCAACCAGCCCAACTCTCTATCCTTTTGCTTCTGAAAATGGTTGACGTGTAATTGCTATACTCGCAGCAATTTTTTCTTAGTCACTTTTCCTGCAACCATTCTACATTTGCAAATTAAATAGTGAATTTTATGTTGTAACAGCCAACTTAGAAGACAAGCTCTGGTGGTTCGCCCCGTTACGCAGCGGCGAATTCATTACGCCGTCCTAATGGGAGGCTAGTATTATTAGATCCGGACTGTTGAGCAGCATGCGATGGTGTTGAGCAGCAGCGCGATGGTGTGTCATGTTCCGCTGCTGATTGGCCGTGTGCTATGCGATTTACATTAGCACTGTACTAGTGAAGCTTTCGCTTTTAAAAGAACGCAGCATCAATATACAACTTAAATGTATTTATTCTTGATGTCATCATCCCATCTATTCGTTCAGCCTACAGGCGCACCCTGCTTAGGGACTTCTATTCTAGTAAATAGCCGTTGATTTATTCATTATAACAATATTAACAATAATATTAGTAGTAATAGCTATTGCTCCCATTGCTTTACATGCCAATACCACCAAATGATTGTGAGGCACACAGTAGCCGGAGATCCCGCAATAAATTCCATCACATGGGTCTCTTTAACATGGGTTTCAATCTGTATGAACTTGAACTACCCTATTATATTTGTTTCTTCTATTTGTTTACTGAATACTTTCAGCTTGGAAGCTCCATGGAAAGTATGATTATTGGAGCCGCTTACGCTACCCGTGTTCCAGCAACCGGTCAGAGTTCACATCAAAAAGCTGCTGGTATGTTCCAGGCCTGTGTTGCTCTCGCCGAATCAGAGCGCAACGAGGTACGTGTTAAAAATTGTAAAAAGTCGGGCAATTCTTTCGGAAATTGTAATTTTGATATATCTTTTGCTCGAACAATGAGTTTTATAAATAGACAGCTTAGTTAGGCAGACAATCGTGGCTGGTGTTTTAAGTGCGAAGCATCTTAGAGCCGAGCTCAATCCGGTGGTGTGCGTGCTTGACCACCCTTACTGTGCATGCGCCTACTCTCTCTGCAAGTGTTCGGTCGCCTTCTCTCCTCCTCCCCCGCGCTGCGGCCGCGCACTCTCCTCCTCTACGCGGGCGTTTACGCAGGCGTTCGGTCACCTTCTCTCCTCCCCTCCCCCCCGCGCTGCAGCCTGTAAACCAACTCCCTCCTCTCCCTCCCGCATTTCATAGAAGCGCGTGCGCTCGGTCGAGGAAGTCTCGCTTTAATCGTGCGGTCGCTCCGTCAGTTCCCGGTCGCTGCAGTTGTCTTGAAAGCCTCGCTACCCTCGCCGCAGACTCGCGTTGTCTCTCTGTACTACAAAACGTTCGCGTCAGTACTCATGCGCTAATCGCGTTTGGTGGTGTCGTGAAGAACCTGTGAAAAAATGTTTTTGTTACACGCCGAAGACACGAAAGAATGTAGTAAGTGCACGCGTTTGCATCCTATCCGAGTTTGGGTATACGATAAATGTGGCGTTGAATGAACGTGCCACCCAATATTACACCCGCCTGTCCCCGAACATTGATCGTTCGTAACGCCAATTGATGGCACATTCTCTTACCAAAGGACGTAGCGTACTGGGATCGTTACGTCTTCAAACGACGAGATCATGCAGAGCGATTCAACTGCTGAGAAAAAAAAATGGTAATATTCTGCTTGGGCTAAAAATTTTATACCGTATATGCTGCTGTAATACTCGCACTCATGTATTAGCCACACCCAGCCATTAAGGAATTCCCACAAATTCATTAAAAAAAAGGCCCACGAATAGCTGTGAATGGCGTTGTTGATAAAAGGGTAAAGATACAGCGTATTTCCCCCTTCCAGCCGCACGAAAACTTGCCCTCACGCAAGCTGCACCAGCGCTCTTCTCCCTCAGCCGCGGTGTAACACAATCTTGCTCGCCCCAAAACAGAATCCTGCCGATACTCATGGCTAGAACTTTCAAGGTTGTTTGTCTGCTTTGATGCTTCGTCATCGCTCCTCTGATGATAAATTATAGGTGTAAATGTATTACACTACATTTGCAGTAATAATTGTATTATACAACATTTATTACTGCAATTACAGAATGACATTTCGGATACAAAACGCAAGTAAAGCTCATGATAGCGAGGTGTTAAATATCTAAGCGCCTGGTCTATATTCACTTTTAGGTCGCCCGTTTCAGATAAATGAAGTAGCCCCATATGCAGAAGCAGGAGAAGGCTTGCCAACATAAAAAAAAACGTATATTTATGCACACTAAAGAGAATAATTCGGCAGATCCCCATATGTGAGAATCAGTTTCATGGGAAGCACTCAACGAGCAGCTGTTTTAAGCCGCATTTTTTGCATTGAGCCAAGCGTTACGAGGTAGATCGACGTGTTTTTGTAAATGCAAAATCTTGAGCGCACTCAGTGCTCTGTGGCATTGCCTATTCGAAGCACTAGCTGCTATCATTAGTAATTTTTGGGATTTTACGTCACATAACCACGATTTAATGTTGAGACACGCAGTAGTGGATAGCTCCGGAAATTTTGACCGTGCACCCCGATACCGCTGACTCGTATTGTGATGCGAGTATTGGCTGAGCCGGCTCCAGCCGGTGCCTCACGCGCCGTCAACTGAATTAGGCCATGACTCACAGATCGCCGCCCAGCAACTCACGAAAAAATGCCCCCCACCTCCCCGAAGGTATTCGTGAGGAAATGCGAATGCATTTCTTGCGCCGACACCGACTTCTGCCATCGCCTTGAGAGGCGCCCAGCCAGCGAACGGTCGAGAGTGAGGCGCGAGCGGACGGGAGAGTGGGGCGCAGGGAGGAGAGAGAGCGAACGGCGAGAGAAGGAGCGGCGAAGCACTGCACCTACCCTCTCCTACACTCTCTCGCACCACATGCTCCGGTTGCTAGGGGCGAGGATAAGCGCGCGCACCCGCAGCTGTTGCTATGGGAGAGGGAGTGAGCGCGCCGCCGCGGACAACGCCGGACAACGCCGCACAACGACGGATGCCTGACATAGCCCGACTAAGAAATGCATTCGCATTTTAAAAAAATCACGCCATATCCACGAAGTGACTGATGATGAGTGGGCGAAGCTCCGGAGGTAATCTGGTAAACCGTCAATCTCCGTAAATTTTGCCCGCTCGATCATCATACAAAGACCTGACACACAAAGGCGGGGGTGTGGTGTGATTATACATACGATATACACACAATGTTTCATTATTTACATATTGATAAAATATATACACAATGTTTTATTATTTACATATGGGGTAGATGATGATTTTGTTCAAGAACTCTGCGGACCACAAGGAGGGGGTCCCCCTGATTTTGTTTTCCTGATATATGACGTTAAGCTCAGGGGAACGTTTGTTGTCGGCGTTGCCGTTTTGCCTTTCGAGGGTGAGAGCGCGTTCACGATCGTTTTCATCCATGGCAGAAAGAGAATGTGTGGTCTGGAACGCGCTTATACTTCATGGTCATCAGCGTCATCGTCATCGCTATCACGTGTAGTGGGTACATTCCACTATACTGGAACGCGCTTATTCTTCATGGTCATCAGGCGTCATCGTCATCTTTATCACGTGGAGTGGGTACATTCCACTATACGTGGCTATCTACCTAATACTACTAGTACTACTACTACTACTACTACTACTACTACTACTATTACTACTACTACTACAGAGGAGCGACAGACCCACACCCTAAGGAGCTGCGCCCCTAAAAATTGTATTGCGCGTTCTATTGTACAACCGCCAAACCAAAAAATAGAGGCGGCGCTGCGCGAGATATGAACGCCATCGAAAAATTACACCATCTCCCGCTAAAGGGAACCATGTGTAGATGTGAAGCAGCGGGCGCTAACGCTTACACTGGCGGCGGCGTTGACGCTGGCGCTCATCGAAGCGTTGCGCAGGAGAGAAAACTGGGGAGGCGCAAAGCACGCAGTGATGGAGCGCTGTTTTCTACTGGAACATGCCAATCGCTGCTAATGGGCAATGAGAGACAGAAGACTCCGACTGGACACAGAGACCCGCAGTCCGCTTTTAGTTAACGCGCACGCTGCGAATTTTTATTGTTCAACAACGCACAGAAGAAATCTCCCACCAGCACTACCTTGCAAGTCAAGATCCATTGCCATATATACGGGGTGGCCAGTGAACGTTTGTGCAGCGCGAGCAATCGGTTTTCTTCAACCAAGAAACTCGCTAGCAGACGCTGCCTGCGTCGGCCTCGCGAGGCGAGAGAGGGGGGGGGGGAGCGTAGGAGAGGAGAGAGAGGGGGGACGCGCATGCGCAGTGGGAGTGTGGGCGCCGCGGGCAGGGATGCCTAGAGGGGAGAGCGTAGGAGAGAGAGGGGGGGGACGCGCATGCGCAGTGGGAGTGTGGACGCCGTGGGCAGGGATGCCTAGAGGAGAGAGGGGGGAGCGTAGGAGAGAGGAGGGAAGGCGCATGCGCAGTGTGGGTGTGGTTGCCGCGGGGAAAGATGCCTAGAGGAGAGAGAGAGGGGGGAGAGGAGGTTTTTATTTTTATTTTTTTGAAAGGGTTTGCGCATGCGCAGTAAGGGTGGTCACGCCGCACACCACCACCGGATTAAGCTTCGCCATAAGATGCTTCACATCTAAAACATGAGCTTGTGCTGAACCAAGGGCCACTGCCAGAGGCAGCACTTCATCGTCGGCAAAGCGCTTTTTCGTGCAAAGCGTCGCAGTTCATGCACAGCTTATTTCAGCACAGCCTAAAAGACATTAGGGTCTTTAGAATTACGTATCTGTGTATTTTCTAATAAAAGAACGCACGACCTGATACTTACATATTAATGTTGTGCCTCAGCTATGCGTAGGATTTGCTTTTTGATCGAATATGTTCACAAGTATGAACGGCAACACCAGTTCAAGATGGCTGGGCGTTCAGAAAGTGGTTACACTTTGGCCGAGTAGCTGAATCGGGTTACCGACAGACAGACAGAAAGACCAAAATTTTTGCGTTCAAGTATCCCAAGAAAGACTATCGTCTTTAAAACGTAGATCGCACGTGTCTTGCGTGCGTATCAATACAAATAAATATTGCGGCGTGTGGCACCGCGCCCGCACAGTTCTTGCTTCACATGTGCATGCAATGCGTAGACGTTGCACGATCAAAATATCTTGGTGGAAACCTGTTATTACCAGGACTTCCCGAGGGACTTGCACTTTAGATGGGATGTTCTCTATATTGTTGCTAAGCGCAGCTTTCTCAGTGCAGAAAAGAACACAGAAAGTAATACAAGTGACAATGTTTTAGATGTGAAGCATCTTATGGCGAAGCTTAATCCGGTGGTGGTGGTGGTGCGCCGCGTGGCCACCCTTACTGCGCATGCGCAAACCCTTTAAAAAAAACTGCCCCATCTCCCGCTAAAGGAAACCATGTGTGGATGCGAAGCAGCGGGGAGATGGTTAGCTTGAGCGGGAGAAACGTCGCCGCTCTCGTTTCGCGGCAGCGGCCCGGGCGCTCATTGCGGCGCTGCACAGGAGAGAGAATGAGGCGCGCTCCATCATTTTTATACCGCGGAACTACCGTGGTGCCAGCGGAGTATGCAGCTGCCGCACCACCTGTTGCGTGCCGCTCCGTAGAGGATTCCTAGACGAGAGGACGGGGGGGGAACCGTAGGAGAGGAGAGAGAGAGAGGCGATGCGTGTGCGCTGTGGGACGCGGGAGCCGCTCCGTAGAGTAGAGGATTCCGAGAGTAGAGAAAGCGGGTGAGCGTAGGAGAGAGGGGGGAGAGGATGCGCATGCGCTGTGGGAGGCGGGCCCCGCTCCGTAGACGATTCCTAGAGTAGAGAAAGGGGGGTGAGCGTAGGAGATGAGAGATAGGGGGGAGGGGACGCGCATCGGCTGTCGGGGATGTGGGATGCGGGGGGCCGCTCCGTAGAGTAGAGGATTCCTAGAGGAGAGAAATGAGTGAGCGTAGGAGAGGAGAGAGCGAGAGGGAGGAGACGCGCATGCGCTGTGGTGGTGTGGGACACGAGAAGGAGGGACGGACCTCCCCGCGGCAACCACACCTTCGCTGCGCAAGCGCCTCCCCACCTCTCTCCCCTCCTACGCTCCCCCCCTCTCTCCTCTAGGCATCCCTGCCCGCGGCGTCCACACTCCCACTGCGCATGCGCGTCCCCCCCCTCTCTCTCCTCTAGGCATCCCTGCCCGCGGCGTCCACACTCCCACTGCGCATGCACGTCCCCCCCCCTCTCTCTCATGTCCTACGCTCCCCCCCCCCCTCTCGCCTCGCGACGCCGACGCAGGCAGCGTCTGCTAGCGAGTTTCTTGGATGAAAAAAAACCGGCAGATCCCACGCACTGTGGGAATCGATATAATGCAAAGCAGCCAGCAAGGAGCAAATCATGCTGTACATAAAATTGAAGGACACTTTGTGCATTCCAAAGTGTGTTCGGTGAAAGCTTGTGGCCATTCGACTCACTATGCCACGTTTTTTTTTTTACACTCTTAGTGGGATGGCACACAAACGGAATGTGTGCGTCTTTTTTTTTTCAATTTTTTACCGGAATCGCAGCAAGGCGCGAGACTAATCTGCCTCCGTTTCGCATGCGTTCGTTTTCTCGCGCTTTGCGCATCGTGCAGACGCCATTCGCGTCCCAGCGCTTAAATTGACGGACACTTTGTAAATTGCAAAGTGTGTTCCGCGAACGCCTGTGCCCATTTAGACGGAGTCGGTCAGAATAGAACGCGAAGCGCGCGTCTCCCTCCTTGCATGCTTGGACACGCTGGGCACAACGACGCTACGACAGCAAAGCGCGAGCGCTGTAGAGTCCGACGCGACCGGCGTCCGTTTGCGCGCCCCGGCGCCCACCTGACACCGTGCCAGGGTACGGCCGGAGGGATCTGTAAATGAGCGAGGCATGTAAATGGCATTGTAGATGGCATGCATGCCAAGATTTTCATGTTACCACCTGCCACTTATGTTCGTTATACAGTCACGTCCCGCAATATTATTTTTAGATGTGAAGCATCTTATGGCGAAAGCTTAATCCGGTGGTGGTGGTGGTGGTGGTGGTGGTGTGCCGCGTGCCCACCCTTACTGCGCATGCGCAAACAGTTGAAGAAAAAATAAAAATAAAAAACCTCCTCTCCCCCTCTCTCTCCTCTAGGCATCCCCTCCCCACGGCAACCACACCCTCACTGCGCATGCGCTTCCCTTCCCCTCTCTCCCCTTACACTCCCCCCCTCTCTCCATCCCCTGCCCGCGGCGTCTAACTCCCCCTGCGCATGCGCGTCCCCCCCTCTCTCCTCTCCTACGCTCCCCCCCCTCTCTCCTCTACGCATCCCTGCCCACCGCGTTCACACTCCCACTGCGCATGCGTGTCACCCCCTCTCTCTCCTCTCCTCCGCTTCCCCCTCTCTCGCCCTCGCGACGCCGACGCAGGCAGCGTCTGCTAGCGAGTTTCTTGGTTGAAAAAACCGACTGCTCGCGCTGCACAACCGTTCACTGGCCATCCCGTATATATGGCAATGGATCTTGACCTCCAAGGTGGTGCCGGTGGAAGATTTCTCCTGTGCGTTGTTGAACAATAAAAATTCGCAGCGTGCGCGTTAACTAAAAGCGGAGTGCGGGTCTCTGTGTCCAGTCGGAGTGTTCTGTCTCATTGCCCATTAGCAGCGATTGGCATGTTCCAGGTAGGAAACACTGCTCCATCACTGCCTGCTTCGCGCCTCCCCAGTTTTCTCTCCTGCGCAACGCTGCGATGAGCGCCAGCGTCAACGCCGCCGCCAGTGTAAGCGTTAGCGCCCGCTGCTTCACATCTACACATGGTTCCCTTTAGCGGGAGATGGTGTAATTTTTGGTCTATATCAAGCTAGCGAAACGTCCGCGAACGTGCAATGAGCGTGGAATGCAAGTCATGTAGCACATGACATGTCATGATTTCCATAGTACCACTTGTCATTTAGGTTCGTCATACAGTCACATCACGCAATACCCAATTCGGTGTATATCAAGCAAGCGAAACGGCCGTCAGCGCACCATGAGCGTGGCATGTAAATCATGTTGTACATGACATGCACGTCATGATTTTCATCTTACCACCTCTCAATTTATGTTGGTCATGCAGAAATGTGTCATCGTACCAAATTTTGAATATATCAAGTTAAGCGAACGGCCTCGGGAACACTGCGGCTATGGCGTGTATATCATGCTTTTTATGACAAGTTATTCATGATTTTCATGATATTTCCCGTCATTCATGTTCGTCATACAGTCATGTTATGCCATACCAATTTTGGTATAAATCCCATTAACGGTACGGCCAGGAGAGCACAAAGTCGTAGGCGGCTAGATGGATAGATACGCTCAGTCGCCGAAGTTCGCTAAGAAATGCCTAGCATTTCAAATGAGAGGAGTATTTTTTTATTTTTTACGCAGAAGAGATGGAAGAAATTGTGGTACTATATTAATTAGCGGTGAGATGCGCGCGATTTCGCTCCGTAGCCTTCGCTTCAGTGCCAAGAAAAGTTGTCCGCGAGTAGGCTATAGTTGTGCGACCCCGCTTACGCCAGAAAGCCGTGTATAATACGTTCTCTTTGAGGAAGCGTACGTGGTTGTTCGGAACATAAAACGTTGGCAGACGATTAACTAAGTGGCGCCCAAGTCACCGCCAAATCCAGAGTGAGCCCCACGATCTGCAGCAAGGGAACATTCTGGCCCAGGAGTGGCCGATCAACTTTTTAACTGGTTAGCAATTAACCGTTCACCAGCTTAGCAATTAATCGCTATAGATGCGCCTTTTTAGAGCGCAGCTCTTAGGCGCCCATTCCCCCCGTTGAGCGGCGTCGCCGTTGTCGGCGTAACCGATAAAAGGAACGAGGACGAAAGAGAGCGAAAGGGAGACTGCCCCGAGGAGTTTTCCACTATGAGAGCCAAAGAGGCGCTGTGTTAGCGTCTGCGATGCCTCATGCGTGATCGCGCCTCTTCTGACAGCGTCGCGCACTGGCACTATACCTCGCGACAAATTTCTGTGGCAGCAAAGCTACGTGGGCGGAGCTTCTGCACATGTGTTACTACGCCAAGTATAGCGTTTGCGGGCGATTTCGGTTTCGGTTTCGGAAGCGCATCCAATATGCACGTTTTCGCACGAACATCCAAGGTTTATGATGTTATTTTTGAAATAGTGTATTAAAAGATAGGTTATATGTAGCTTTAATCGAAAGCTATGGCAAGCCTTGAGATACTTATGAACGCAGCAGTGAAGGAAAAATACATGAAATCATTGCTGTGTTCTTCTGCGAATTCGAGCATAGCTAATCTGCCAGCGGTTCAAGCACGCGTGTAAAGTGAGCACCATACAGTAATGCTTGCAATTTTTTTTCAAAGCAATAAAATATTCTTTATTGCTAAGGAACACAGGAAGCAGCTTTATTGAAGCGTTCAGATTTATTTATGAAAAAAAAAAAGGGTGGGGGGGGGGGGTGGGGGGGGGGGGGGGGGAGGCGCACGGACGAGCAGGAACTGTGTGATAGGAAATTCAACGCAATGGCAAAAAACCATGTCCTAAATTTCGCTGAATACAGGGTCGGTATCGTCGCTTTCCTTCTTTTGGAGAGAGAGAGAAAAAACTTTATTTATCCCAAGAGGGAAAGGGGCGGTGGTGGAGGGATCCGCAACAACTTTCTGGAGGCGCTCACGTTAATTTGCTTGTGGACGCGAACTCATCGATGGGTCGCAGATATCTTGGCCACAGCTGGTCATAGGCGGGCGTCTCACGTTCGTAAATCCACGGCCGTGGTAAATCCAAGCGAGTGAAACGCACTCCTTACTCGGCCAAGAACGCTGTTTTGGCAGTTAGCCGCATAATAGACATGAACGCGTCTGTTGCCCAGGCGAAACTTTTCGCTGGTGATTTTATCCTCCAATATCGCTGTCATGTCAAAGCGCCAAGAACCGCTCCTGCCGTAGACGCCGACGGGTACAGTGTTAAAGTACGTGATCTTTAGCGTTCTTGCATCAACAATATCAGGCAACCGAAATACCGACCACGTATGAAACGCAATTTATGAAAAGGGTCATTGTTTTTACGTACAGTTTCTAATCGCAATATTGCTTTCAAGCAGCTGGTCTTCCTGAAGATTGACAGGTCTCCGGTGTCACTTTCAAGGCGGCTATCGCGATGAGAGACCCACTTGCGCTGACGATATCACTCACACACAACTTCTTTCTCCGTGATAACATATGCGGGGAACAAAATATTGGACGACGCACAGCCGTCTTCTTTTCCTTCTGCTCGATGAATACAGATCACCTAGCGAACGCGCACTCATCCTCGCTCACAAGCGACGATGTGAACTTGCGGCAACCGAACGACGCCATCGTTGTTTACTGGGGCAGGAAAAAGGTGAAATGACACCAGAAAACCAGAAAACTAGAAACAGCAAAAAACGAAACTCCCGCACCGAATAAGTTTTCTTGATAACAATGCGATGGATCTTGAGCATAATAACTACATCTTTTGTTTCTATGTTTCCTTTTATGCTACGTAGTATATAAAAGTTAGCGTTCGCGGACTACATGCAGACGCGTAGTAAAATAGTGCGTGATTCGGCTTCGTAGCTTTGGCTGTGCTGCCAAAGAAAGTTGTCGCGAGGTATAAAAAGTGGGCTGACCTGCGTGGCTTGGCAGAAAACTAGCAGTTGTTCCGTGTACGAATACAACCGGTGAGCGAAGCTGGTGTTTCATTGTCCAGACAACGGACCAACCACTGGGCGGACGACAGGGTGAAGCGATGGTTTCGCGCGTTCGCCGGTTTGAGGGGAGAGCAGAATCGAAGAAAGAGTGAGAGGGAGACTAGTCTGCTTCCGTTTCGCATGCGTTCGTATTCTCGCGCTTTGCGCATTGTGCAGACGCCATCCGTGTTCCAGCGCTCATAAAGCTCATTTATCCTCCCGCATGAGGGGAAGATTCCCCAGCTGGCACCGTGCCAGGGATCTTCAACGGCGACGGCGGCGGCGGGGTGCCAGCCTAAGGAGCTTCGCTTCTAAACAGACGTGCGTCGGTCGAAGGGCACTTCGTATGTGGAACGGTGTAGCGAACTTAATCCGACGCAACGTACGCGTCTGCAAGCGGATGTTGGCGATGCCTGGTTGACCACGCTGTTCGCGGTAGTTGTTCGCAGCAATAAATTCCTGAAATACAGGTATGTTCTGCGGTTTGCCATGTTTGTGATTTTTTTCCTCTCAAGTTTTCGACAGGTAAAGAAAATAATTAACTCACAAAATTCTGCATCATTTGTTCTTTCAGGGGAATAAGCAGTGTGATCAAGAAGCTCACCGTTTGTTACTTATTTGCGCTCAGAAGGTTATAAGCTATCTATAAGTTAACCAGAAAGAAATTCAGTGTGATGGTGACTTGAAGATATCAAAAATCGTTGAACAAAGAGAATGCTGGAATGGTGCGGTTCATCAAAGGATGCTATCAACTGGCGCTGAGTGTGTGCATATCTTGAGGTGAAATGCAAAAACACAAGGACACAGCATTGTGGCGTTCTCTTGTTTTCCACAGCCCTGTGTCGTTCAACTGATGTAAACCTCAAGCTATGCAGGGGCAGCTAGCACGCACTCTTTTTTAGAGCTCAGCTCTTAGGCGCCCGTTCGAGCGTCGTGGACGTTGGCGTCGGTGGCGTAACCGGTGCACATGAATAAATAAAATGAGAAAAAAAAATATCCAGGAACGAATGGGATTTCAACCCGGGCCCTCTGCGTGGCAGTCGAGTATTGTACCGCAGAGCCACAGTGTTTTTTTTTTAATGCGAATGCATTTCATAGTCGGGCTATGTCAGGCATCCGGCGTTGTCCGGCGTTGTCCGCGGAGGAGGAGGAGGAGGATAGGTTGAGGAGGTGAGCGCCGGCACGTGTTAGATGTGAAGCATCTTATGGCTAAGCTTAATCCGGTGGTGGTGGTGTGCGGCGTGACCACCCTTACTGCGCATGCGCAAACCCTTTAAAAAAATAAAAATAAAAAACCTCCGCTCTCCCTCTCTCTCCTCTAGGCATCCCTCCCCGCGGCAACCACACCCTCACTGCGCATGCGCCTCCCCTCCTCTCTCCCCTGCTACGCTCCCCCCCTCTCTCCTCTAGGCATCCCTGCCCGCGGCGTCCACACTCCCACTGCGCATGCGCGCCCCACCTCTCTTCCTCTCCTACGCTCCCCCCCTCTCTTCTCTAGGCATCTCTGCCCGCAGCGCCCACACTCCCACTGCGCATGCGCGCCCCCCCCCTCTCTCTCCTCTCCTACGCTCCCCCCCCTCTCTCTCGCCTCGCGACGCCGACACAGGCAGCGTCTGCTAGCGAGTTTCTTGGTTGAAAAAGCCGACAGATCCCACGCACTGTGGGAGTCGATGTAATGCGAAGCAGCCAGCGAGGAACAAAACGTGCTGTACATAATATGCATGTCATTATTTACATGTTAGGACCTGTCACTTGTGTTCGTCATACAGTCACGTCGAGCGATACAAAATTTGGTGTATATTAAGCTAGGGAACTGGACGCAAGTGCACCATGAGCGTGGCATGTAAATGACATTGTAGATTACATGCATGCCAAGATTTTAATGTTACCACCTGCCCCTTATGTTCGCTTAATTTTTTTACCTCGAATGGCAGCGACACGCGAGACCAATCTGCCTCCGTTTAGCATGCGTTCGTATTCTCGCGCTTTGCGCATCGTGCAGACGCCATCAGCGTTCCAGCGTTTAAATTGACGGACTCTTTGTCAATTCCAAAGTGTGTTCCTCGAACGCCTGTTCCTACCGAGACGGAGTCGGTCAGAATGGAACGTGATGCATGCGTCTCCCTCGTTTCATGATTAGAGACGCCGGGCGCAGCGACGCTACGCAAGCAAAGCGCGAGCGCTATAGAGTCCAACGTGACCGGCGTCCGTTTGCGCGCCCCGGCGCCCACCTGGCACCGTGCCAGGGCACGACTGGGGAGACGGACGGACGGATGACCGGCATGAGACATTAAAGGCTTTCGCCTTAAAAATTTGGTGTATATCAAGCTAGCAAAACGGCCAGGAGAGTGTAATGAGCATGGCATGCAAGTCATGTTGCACATGACATGTCATGATTTTTATATTACCAGTTGTCATTTATGCTCGTCATACAATCATGTCCGAGAATACCAAAATTGGTTTACATCAAGCTAGCGAAACGGCCCCGAGAGTGTCATGAGCGTGGCATGCAAGTCATGTTGCACATGACATGTCATGATTTCCATATCACCACTTGTCCTTTATGCTGCTCATGCAGTCACGTCACTCAATAAGAAATTTAGTGTCTATTAAGCTAGCGAAACGGCCTCGAGAGTGTCACGAGCGTGGCATGCAAGTCATGTTGCACATGAAATGTCATGATTTCCATTTTATCGCTTGTTATTTATGCTCGTCATACAGTCACGTCCCTCAATAGCAAATTTGGTGTATGTCAAACTAGCGAAACGGCCGAGAGCGTGCCACGAGCGTGACATGCAAGTCATGTTGCACATGACAGGTCATGATTTCCATATGACCACTTGGCATTTATGTTCGTCATACAGCACGTCACGCAATACCAAATTTGGTGTATATCAAGCTAGCGAAACGGCCGCGAGCGTGCCACGAGCGTGACATGCAAGTCATGTTGCACATGACAGGTCATGATTTCCATATGACCACTTGCACTTATGTTCGTCATACAGCACGTCACGTAATACCAAATTTGGTGTATATCAAGCTAGCGAAACGGCCGTCAGCGCGCCATGAGCGTGGCATGTAAATCATGTTGTTCATGACATGCAGGTCATGATTTTCATATTACCACGTGTCATTTATGTTGGTCATGCAGAAATGTCTCATCGTACCAATTTTTGGATATATCAAGTTAAGAAAACGGCCACAGGAGCCCTATGGCCAGGCGTGGAAATCATACTTTCCATGACAAGTTATTGATTATTTTCATGATGTGACCAGTCATATATGTTTGACATGCAGTCATGTCACGCCACACCAATTTTGGTACAAATCCCATTAACGATACGGCCAGGACAGCACAAAGTCGTAGGCGGCTAGATAGATACGCTCAAAGTCGCTGAAGTTGGCTAAGAAATGCTTCGCATTTAAAAAAAAACCGATTGCTCGCGCTGCACAACCGTTCACTGGCCACCCCGTATATATGGCACTGGATCTTGACCTGCAAAGTGGTGCCGGTGGGAGATTTCTCCTGTGCGTTGTTGAACAATAAAGATTCGCAGCGTGCGCGTTAGCTAAAAGCGGACTGCGGGTCTCTGTGTCCAGTCGGAGTCTTCTGTCTCTCATTGCCCATTAGCAGCGATTGGCATGTTCCAGTAGGAAACACCGCTCCATCACTGCGTGCTTTGCGCCTCCCCAGTTTTCTCTCTTGCGCAACGCTGCGATGAGCGCCAGCGTCAACGCCGCCGCCAGTGTAAGCGTTAGCGCCCGCTGCTTCGCATCTACACATGGTTCCCTTTAGCGGGAGATGGTGTAATTTTTTTCTCTACCTGTTTTGGACGAATGTGCGACTCAGTAACAAGACGCGTGACAAGGCCGAACTCGAAGATCGTTTCTTTTAACCATACGTGGACGTATGTTTCTCCCAGACGGAAGACCTTCTGGATTGGCTGGTTTCGATGCGTCTGGACCTAAGAAATTGGACAGCGCTGAACACCGTCGATGCAAAGGACATGATGGTGCGATGCTCCCTCGATTTCGGAGTGCACGTCATTGTTGCTGTAAAACTGTACGACGAGGTATTCACCGGGAATAAACGGGCGATTTACGTAAGTCATTTATGCCCTTACTCCAAGAGCTCTGCGTTGTTAATGACTTATGTGTGCTCTAGCTTTCGCAGTGTTTGTGATAAGTGTAGATGACATATACTTCAGGCAGAAAAAAGATTAAGGGATCCGAACTCCACTGCAATTGCCCATTTCTGTGCGGTTACGGAGCTGAAACATTTAAATAGAGGCTATAAATCCCACAAGTGTGAATATAGTTCTCTCGAAATTTTCGCTTGGCGCAAAAAAGGGTGCACACTATACAAATTATTTGCAGTTGATGGCACATGTCAGACGTTAATAACAGTGTTAAGAATTCAAGCAATATTAGGAAGAGACACACAGGTAAATAAGCACACGAAAGTTCAGGATGCAAACGAGAACATATGTGCGGGCAAAGAGAGCGTGAACTGTTGCGCTATAGTTGGTGAAGCATGTTCTGGCTTCGAAGAATGCAAACTTGACGATATAACACATTGACGGTTTTTTAAGGGCCGGTTTTCGCGGTGGCAAATATTCCGCTTGCCCAGAGTATAGCTGCGACTTTTTCCTAACCTTATTCTGTGCCTAACCGCGTATGAAACTTAAAATCTGTCTTTACAAGCTCTAGCAGAACAGTCAACACTACAAGAATAAGCGCTAGAAAAATCGACGAGAACAGAAAAGTGTCAGTCGTTTGTCTGTTCTCCTTTTTGTGCTCGTCGATTTTTAGCGCTAATTCTTTCCATCTACAGGCTCTATGAGCAGTCGGTTGAAACCCTCCACACATAGCACATTTGGGTGTACACGTGTGTGATTCGTGTGCTTTCTCCGCAGCGCAGCCTCTGCATATGCCATGTTCAGGTGTGGGGCATACGTCTGCTATGTGGCCCAGTCTACCGCTTGCATAGCAGCCATCCGCTTATCTGCGCTATAGCGAGCATTTGATCAGATTGCGACCGTATTCGACATAATCCGCCACTTACATTGCCTTCCATCAAAGAGAACGATGACCGAGCTTCCGAATTTTATTTTTTTTCATCGCGAAAACACTTGGTTTTTTTTAGTGCATTATCTACCAGCTGTTCCTGTCCCAGCTCCGGGGCGATCTACAGGGGTGGTCAAAAGTTCGCCGGCCACGCTTCCATAAAAATACATGGGATAGTGGCCTGCGAACTTTTGACCCTCGTGTACCTATTCACAACCTTGCATGTGTTGTTAGGGGCGGCTATGTAATGTACTGGCGCAAGCATGTCATTCTGGCCACGCTTTATAATCTGCGTTTATAATTTGCCGGCGATGTTGTGCTGTGGATCGTGCTGATTTTTTGTTATGCTACTTAAGTAGTCGAAGTTTTAGCGTACTGCGCCCCGCTACACGAAATCCGGAGAGACGCTGGTATTGCAGCCTATATCTATTTCTTTATATTTTAAGGTCAGTACGGTTGCCGTGTCTATTAAGCTAAAACCTTTTCCCTACTTTATCGACATCAACACCTTTCACACACATAAGAAACACTAATTTAGTGCGTGTATGCGTCATAATTTTGCTGACAGCGTAACAGCAAATAAGCTGGGGGTAGCGAGTTATATCCCGGATCTGGAGTTGCATTTCAATAGGAGCGAAAAGAGAAAAGGCAAAGAAATGAACAGAAACCATTCAGGTAAATGAGTTTATTTGCACAATGAAGAATCTGACGGGGTAAGTATTTGCCAAGAGATCTCATAAGATCATGTTTTTTTATAATTCCGCTTTAATAATACAGTTTGTGCATATTAGAACCGGAGATCAGTACATGCACTTGTGTATTTGACAATGTGCACATTATTGCCATCGAGAGAAAAAAAAGATAGAAGACAAAGTTGTGAGTGTGTGCAAATTGTGTGGTTTAGATTTGCGATGTAAATATTCAACACTTACATGGGACAAGCACCACTTTAACAACAACAGCTAAAAAGGTGAAACGAAACACAAGGACAGCGTTATGTGCTGGTCTCTGTAACACTTGGCAAAATAAGAGATATTGATTCTCCCCACACAGCAGCGTATTACGCGATCCACATTAAAATCTGAACCGTCTGGGCTGCTGCTGGACCCAGATTTGCCTCCTGAGTATCAGAACCAGGTGTTTAGAATCTTTTTCGCAAGAATGCATTAGCAGCTTTGGCATCGAGTTTATCCCCTGTGTGGCCAATTGGAGAGGCTTTCCGCAGATGGTGACAGTAACCATATGAGTTCTACTAACAAGTCATTCATGCTGTTAACTGTGAGGGCAGCAGTAAGAGGTTAACGACAATTAATATTAACTGCTTTCTTCCAGATGACCTACAGCGACAGTGACGAAGAGTGGCAGTCCTCATTGTTAAACCTTCCGCAAGACGAGTACTTTGACAGATACATAGACTTCCTGCTCTTGTACGGCTTTGATCTTCCTACTGCTGTCAATGTCGCTGCATATATCGGCCAAATCGAGGGGAACAAGTGAGAAATTTATGTTCTCTTGTAGAAGCTATTCTAACTTCATGGCTAGGAAAGTAAGTCGCAGATAACCGTGACCAGGCTATTCCTAAAGTGGGAAAGTGTATACGTGGCTGCTATGGAGGATAGCCTAAGTTGGGCGAAACTCGGAATCATTGAGCTCCGGCGCCACCTCTTTTTGCACGAATTCATAGTACGAAAAGGTCATATCCACTAATCAGCGCGCAATGCATTCCATTGGTTACTATGAAACGCGGTGTCACGGTAAAGTGTGGTCGACAATGTCGGGTGGTATCTTCAAACCAGCCGCATCTTTCATTCGTTTGTCGTTCCACTGAGTGCAGAACTGCGCCCAAGCAAGAAGGGTGTCAGAAATTTTTACTAATGATATTCTTCAGTGGTACCGTCTGTTTAAATTAATTTTTAAACGTTTAATGCCGGTAGTAAATATAGTTGATATTAATTAGTACCTTACCTCCAAGATTAGGTAATACAGAGCGACTTTCCACGGCGTGCGGCCGGAGCTAATCACCGACGTCACCTGCATAATTATCATGTCGGCCGTGGCTCACCCCCTCCTTTCAGTTATTCATGGTCTGTTCGCTCCCCAAGCACGTGCGCTCTGAATTAGCTGATTAGCTAATTAGCTATGTGGTAAACGTAGCTAATTACATCAAGGCATGCTATATGACCAAGCTAATTAAGACGTATCTATCGACGAACGCACTTGTTAAGACCGTGCCAAGTAAAACGACGCTAATTACGAGCATACTAATAATTCAATACTTAAAATCTTACTCGTTTAGATAACGCTTATTAAGATCGTGCTCATTGAGGTTATGCTACTTAACTGCAAAATAATTAGGACATTTCCCAAATAAACATATTAAGGTCGTGTTAATTGAAAAAAATACCAATTATGACTAAGATGTCCAATATCATGTTAATTAATGCGTCACTCATAAATATCATCAAAATTTACACAGAGGTGACGCGGCAATCTCTCCGAAGCAGACTGAGTAGACGTTGAGCTACGTAAATAGCTGCAAGAAGCTAGGTGATCGAAGCTCCGCACATGGTCCAACCCATATAGGTCGGCAAAACTTGTGGAGCTCACTCAGACTCACTCACGAAATGTGTTTTGCGCTCAGGGCTCACTCGGACTCAGACTCAGCAAAATCTTCCGGAATCGTACTCACTCGGACTCACACTCACGAAAATTTTCTTCAACCTGACTCACTCGGACTCAAACTCACCACAAGATTACTCTCCCGGACTCACTCAGACTCCGACTCACGGCTCGATGTGAGTCTGAGTGAGTCCGAGTGAGTCCGAGTGAGTCGACTCATGAGTCCGTTAGCCTAAAATTAGCTTTTTCGACCATGGTGTCAATGCACATTAACACCAATATCTCACGTAATCGGTGCTCTTCTTGGCGCCTTTTCATATAGTGCCTTCGATACGAGTTATGAGTGCTCGCAAACCAGTAAGTTCATTTTTATTGAAAGAGATGACAACATATGATATATTTATCAAGAACTTCCCTGGAAGAGTTAGTGAGCAGGGAGTGGTCAAAGCACCCCCCTACGTAATTCGCGCCTCTGATGAAATGAATATTGAAATGATGTATGAACGATACTGCTTTGGAATACGTGTGAGTAGACGTGAGTAAAAACGTGAATGCTTGCAAGGCTGATAGTAATGCTGAAGATCAGTAGATAGGAGTCCAACCTTGTAGAACTAGTGCAAGCTGACCAAAATTTTTGTATATGCAAAGCTGCTTTTCGGTGTCCACAGCATCAAATGCTTGACCTTCGTACTGCATGCAGGGAGTCGCCGTCAAGGCACAGCACTGTCTCTTCAACGCCGTATGCATAGACGCTGTCAGCTTTGCAGAGCTTCTCTCCGTTTACCAGTTCTTTTTTTTTTTTTGTGAGAGTAGCCTTCGGACAAAGTTATTATTATTATTTTTTTTTTGTAAACCATAGTGCAGTTTTACTGGCGCAATGGCTGCTCGAGCTGTTCTTGCCAAAATCAAGCACGGGAACGGCGCAGCACGTGCTCTCACCGCTGTAAACTGAGGCCGGTCGTCTGGGTGCGGGCGGCTGAGTTGTGCCGCGAATCTCAACCAGGCGCACTTTTTCGGCGCGCCACCTATCCAGCGCTGGGCACCCACTGCCTTGGCACGGCCTCCGAGATTTTACGACGCGCGTGTCACCGTTCAGTCTCGGAGGCCATGCATTATAATTCATTGCGTGCAGATAGGTGGCGCTGCCACTGCGTGTCTCGCAGAGGCGGCGCCACCTATCTCGAAGACAGGCTAAGGAATGTGAAATAGAGTAGATGGGCATAGAAGGTGTTCCGTTATTTGTATAGGAAGAGCGTTGACACACAGTGGAGAAAAAGAACTAGGAGGCTCACTAGTAAATATACGGCTGGCAGTGTAAGTGGTATGGAAACAAAGAGCGTTAAACGAAAAGTCAAGAGGCGGAGAGGAATTTACTGAATGGCAGCGATTGAGAAAAAACCGGCTCTGAGTAACTACCGAAAGGGAAAAAATGAAATAAGGAGGGAGGCATTTTATGATAACTCAAGGGAAAGTTCTTTACTGTTTTAAGTGAGATCGGGTTGCCTTAGAAACGCGTAGTTATAAAGCGAGATTTAGTAAAGAAGAAGAACAATGTATATGATGTGTGCAAGATAAGGAAACGACGGAGCATGTTCTGATTGAATGTGGAGATATACACCCAGGTGTACGCTTAGGCACGAGCCTACATGAAGCTTTGGGTTTTAGGGACGACAATGGAAAGCTGAACACGCGCGCGATAGAACTAAGTAAGAGACGGTGAGAGTATTGGTTGCAGAAAGCTAGAGACAAAGGACAAAAAAAATAGCGGGAAAAAGTAAGGACGTTCTGCCGTAAAGGGCAGGGAAGTGGGCTATGAATTTGCGTTTCCTTTTTTTCCTAGAGTAAGATAGATTTAATCCAAATAAGCAATTAAGGCATTAGGCAAACTTTAAAAAGTCACAGTTTCGTCGCAAGGGCGAAGCAATGAATGTGATAGCAACTAATTGAAATGTCATGCGAAGAACGGCAAGCAGAGAGAAACGTGCAGCGTGCTGCTCAAGAAAAAAGGACGCACGAAAAGAACACACACAGGATGAACGCGAACCAACGTTCACAGCGCGTCACTTAACGCGCTGTTCAAGCGCAAAGGACGCACGAAACGTACGCGCAGGTTTACACAGGACGAGCGCGAACTAACAAGTGTCCCAGTAGTACTTTACTGTGTTTGAACAGTGCGCTCCTCACGCGAACGGGGGCCTATGCAGCCAGCGAAGTGACGTTTGTGCGCTCTGTAACCTAAACGCAACCTTTCCGGGGTAAGCAGAAGACGTACAAAGCGCCCACATCAGGAAATGAAGCGCGCGCGCTCGCACGGGCGGCTACGCTCCGTGGGGCAAAGCGCACGTGTGGTACGTTGACAACCGAACACATCGCAACGAGCGGGGCGCCGAGCGGGGCGCCATCCAACGAGCAGGGCGCCATCCATCTGGTAATGCAGAGAACACGCTGACATCTTTATATGCCCCCGAGATCGTCGTACCGCCGGCGGTAACTGGTGTATATAAATAGCTTGCCGTTAGAATACTGGACGATGTGCGCCTCTGTGGCTGAGCGGTTAACGCTGCGCGCTGCGGAGCGAGAGGTCACCCGTTCGATTCAGCGCATCGGAAAATATTCCTCTGAATTAATTCAAAAACTGAAGTCACGGTTTGGCTCAGAATAGTTAATCTTCAAAGCGTCTTCAAATTAGCACTATTTGTTCCATTAAACATGCAGAACACTGTCAACAAGTGGCCACATCTGGGCATGTGAAGATATTCTGCCAGAATCCATGAAACAAAAGAAATATCTTGCGTAGCAGGCTTCCCCGAACGGATTTGTCAAAACTACATGTTTAAGTCTTACGTATCGCCTTACTACATGTTCAGTTGACACGGTTCGTCAGATCGGATTTTTAAGAGACCGGGAAAAGATGTCTGGATTAACCAAATGCCGGATTATCGACACAAAAAAGATTTATGAGCAAGTGTCCATTACATCAACGCATTTTCTACTTCGATACGTGTATACAGTACTTCTTTTGCGTAAAAGCGCTGTGAAAGCCACAGATATTGGTAATCCGCGGCTTCGTCCACAATGTGACCGCGGCTGGAAACCCTTGTGTCATAAACCGAAAGAACCCATCCTTTATTAGGCACCGCCACCACCAACTCCACTACGTGCACTTATCGATATTTTTTTTTTCGCCGGCAAAATTGCCGGCAACCGATCCTTCGTCCATAACAGTGTCGCAAGTGAGTTTTATGCATTAGGACCACGGTCGAAGCAATTCATCTTCACCAGCTACCACCATGTTTGAGTTTTTCGACAATGCATTCGCACTAACCAAAGTCCAAACGAAGCTACTCCGTGCCGCATCCGCTGTGGACGAAATCGTGGTCGCTAAACACACGATCATAGCGTCCGCGCATTTCAGAAGGCACGCGCGCGTTCTACGCCCACAGTCGAAATGAGCCCGCTGAGCATCGCATGTGCCGCTGAGTAGACTTGGCTCGCTATAGGGCAGTCATGGATGGCGACGACGCCCTTCTGAAGACCCGCAGCCGTTTCGGTTGTTCGTAAACGCCGTCTCGGCTGCTTTGCGTCGCACATTGCTTGTGGCACTCTGAGGCTTCTCCGAATGAACAGAGCTGCGGCCGAATACGACCGAATTAACGAGAGTTTGATGCCGTTAAACAGCATATATGCTTGCCAAGACCAGAGAACACGTCCGAATTATCCGATTTTTCCGGAATTAACGGGGGTCGAATTGAGGAGCTTTTACTGTAATATGATAAGAAATAACGCAAATATATTCAAAGATGCGCGAACTTTGTGTTTGCTTGCTTAACTATCTAAACTACGACATACATGTATTCTGTTTTTTAAGAAAAAGTTGCTTTCTTGCTTATCGTAGTTAACAGCATTGTCATCAGCAGCAGCGGGCTCCACGGCCGCCCGGTTGTGGTTGGACCAATACGAGGCATGGGGGCAGACAACGGCGCCGTATATTACCGGAGGTGCGTGCAAATTTCTGAGTTCTTACCCTTTATGCGCCATCCAAACTTGCGCCACATTGGGTGGGTGGGATCTAAGAACGCGCAGATATGCTACTTTATGACAAGAAATTCAACCATTTACGGTCGGTGAAGTCGCGCTCGCGGCTCAGAGATACGAAATCATCAGGAACATCGCTGAAAGTCAGACGTTTATGCACGAGCGTGTAACCCGTTCGCATCGCGTTAAGAATTGAGAAGTAACTATACGCCCGATTTCTGCAGAAAAACGTCTTCACACAAGCGCTTGCGCTCAAGTAGAAGCCACAGTTGTGGCTGTTTCGAGCGCGTACTTGTAGATTACATTTCTTCTACAGTGGGCCCGTATCTGAACTTTAACAACCCAGATTTGAGTTGGCGCTCCCCTTGACCCCTTCCCTCGTTACTTTTTTCGCGCGAGACAACGACAACTGTGGCTTCTACTTGAACATGAACCGACTTGCCCAGCAACGTGTACTTCTAGGTTACAAGTGCTTGCGCGTTTTCTTCTTTCATGTGTGCCACTGTTTTATGTAACCCAGAGAAGGCTGCTATACTTAGCGCTTCTGTTCTCGCGGCTTTCAGCTGAATGGGCCTCTGCTTTTGCCAAACACACCAACAACACCTACCGGAGCGGAGACTCGATAATGTATACAACTCAGCTACTCTACATTGTCGCGCAACTGTTTGCAACTGTGGACGCCGGAGGAATTCGCTCCCTGATTGCATGGAGCCTGTTCCGGCAGTTGGTGCCGTTCACGACTGCGCAGGTGCTTGCCGGTCGACGATGAAGCAACCGAGGACATTTGCTACATCCACGTTCAAGAGGTCATGAAGCTCGCACTTGCGGCCCCTTACCTGCATTACGGTAGGTCTGCCCCGTTTAATTTTAAACACGAATGTGTTTTATGCCGGGGTCCACCAAGATTTAGTGGCATATTTCCGTTACGGAAATGACGTCGAAAGAAGACACATGATCAGAAGACAAAGAAAAAAATTCCGTCACCGGGAGTCGAACCTACGACCTCTTGGTCCGTAAGAAGTGATGCCGGGCACGCTATCCACTGCGCCAAAGGTCACATGCTCTGTAAGGATTACAAACGCGCCTTTTATATCTACCACTGTCCTCTCACAGTGTTCTTGCTAAAGTGAAGTAATGCATCATAACTGTGAAAGCCGCGATTAGTTTCTTCAGAGCGTCGTTTCTACGCGTCCGTCCCATTCGGCGCGTTTCGAATAGGAAAAGTACAATTTTGCCGACGCATTAGCACACTGCCAGGTGGCGACCTTGCCCCCCAGCGTCGGCGTCGCTCATAGCATCCATCCATACCAAAGGTAGCTCTGCGACGCGCGAGTACTTAGCGTGGCCGTTACTCCGCGTTCCCAACTTACAATCTCCCCACGAAAAATCGCAGCCGGCCAAAGGGGAAGACACGACGCGCGTTGCGTTTCTCTCTGGTAGGGCGGTGGTGTTCAATAACTCGAACATGCCGCGAGTAGGCGACCCTAGCCTGAATACGGCGTCCAATCAGTGACGCTCTTCTGGCTGTCACAGCACTTTCTCCGATTTCGCTCTCACCGCACAGCTACCACAAGCATTAATAACCACAAGGGTTTGTTTAATCATTGCTCATAGACGTTAGTCGTCGGGATGCAGATGTGCCACCAAGCGTCAACGTGGATGCATCCACGTTAAAGTGCGCTATAACTGTCAAACACCAATAGACATTGTGCAACCTCTCTTATATAAATGTACAGTAAACATTCAACTACTTCTGTAAGGGCACGTTTCACTTTCGTGTTATACAGATTCCTATGACGGATTGATCAACCATGTTTTAAATGCGAAGCATTTCTTAGCGAACTTCGGCGACGTTGAGCGTATCTATCTAGCCGCCTACGACTTTATGCTCTCCTGGACGTATTGTCAATGGGATAACATGACTGTATGACCAACAGGAGTGACTGGTCATATCATGAAAACCATGAATAACTTGTCATGAAAACTATGATTTACACGCCATGGCCATAGGGCTCCTGAGGCCGTTTTCTTAATTTGATATATCTAAAAATTCGTACGATGAGACATTTCTGCATGACCAACATAATGACAGGTGGTAATATGAAAATCATGACCTGCATGTCATGTACAACAAGATTTACATGCCACGCTCATGGACGCGCTGACTTTCATGGTTTCGCTAGCTTGATATACACAAAATATGGTATTGCGTGACGTGACTGTATGACGAGCATAAATGACAAGTGGTAATATGGAAATCATGATATGTCATGTGCAACAGGACTTGCATGCTACGCTCACGGTACTCCCGTGGCCGCTTCGCTAGCTTGATAAACTTGATAAACACCAAATTTGGTATTGAGTGACGTGACTGTATGACGAGCATAAATGACAAATGGTAATATGGAAATCATGATATGTCATGGGCAACATGACTTGCATGCTACGCTCATGGTACTCCCGTGACCGTTTAGCTAGCTTGATATACACCAAATTTCGTATTCAGCGACGTGTTTGTATGACGAGGATAAATGACAAGTGGTAATATGCAAATCATGACAAGTCATGTGCAACATGACTTGCATGCCACGCTCATGACACTGTTGTGGCCGTTTCGCCAGCTTGACATACACCAAATCTTAAGGTGAAAGCCTTTAATGTCTCAAGCTCACGTCCGCCCGTCCATCCGGTAGTCCGTCCGTCCATCCGTCCCTCCAGCCGTGCCCTGGCACAGTGCCAGGTGGGCGCCGGGGTGCGCAAACGGACACCGGTCGCGTTGGACTCTACAGTGCTCGCGCTTTGCTTGCGTAGCGTCGCTGTGCCCAGCGTCTCTAATCATGCAAGGAGGGAGACGCGCGCACCACGTTCCATTCTGACCGACCCCGTCTCAGTGGGCACAGGCGTTCGAGGAACACACTTTGGAATTCACAAAGTGTCTGTCAATTTAAACGCTGAAACGCGGATGGCGTCTGCACGATGCGCAGAGCGCGAGAATACGAACGCATGCGAAACGGAGGCAGATTGGTCTCGCGTCTCGCTGCAATTCGAGGTAAAAAAGTAAGCGAACATAAGCGGCAGATGGTAACATGAAAATCTTGGCATGCATGTCATCTACAATGCCATTTACATGCCACGCTATTGGTGCGCTTGCGTCCAGTTCGCTAGCGTGATATACACCAAAATTGGTTTTGCGGGATGTGACAATATATCGAACATAAGTGGCAGGTGGTAAGATGAAAATCTTGGCATGCATGTCATCTACAATGCCATTTACATGCCACGCTCATGGTGCTCTTGCGTCCAGTTTGCTAGCTTTAAATACACCAAAATTTGTATTGCGCGACGTGAATGTATGACGAACACAATTGACAGGTCCTAACATGTAAATAATGACATGCATATTATGTACAGCATGATTTGCTCCTTGCTGGCTGCTTCGCATCACATCGATATCCAGAGTGCGTGGGATCTGCCGGTTTTTTTTTTGTTTGTTTGTTTGTTCTACTGCTCTCGAGGCGTGAATTTGGAATGCGGAGGCACGGAACGTTTCGCATTCTGCTAACATACATCTCTTTTTTTTTTCTGTGATAAAACACTACGCCAAAGGTCGAATTTCCAAGGAAGCCCTGGCCATTCTGACGAAAGCGGGCAGGCCCCAAAGCGCCAGCTCGACCATCATATGGTTTCCCGCTCACGTCACCACGGAAGGTGACGCGCTCCCAAATCTAAACGAGACGGCTCACCTGACGGCGCGAGACATGACCCGCCGCGCCGAACAGGGTCACGCCTCTCACACAATAGGGAACACACCTCGCACAGAACGGGATAGGCTCACTAGCTATATTGAAATAACAAAAGCATATCTTAACTCCAGAAGGATATTCCCACCGCCAAGTCCCAAACTAAACAGGAGGCAGGCCGTCGCCTGGAGGCAGCTCCAGACGAACACCTTTCCTAACCCGTTCCACCTAAAACGTATATACCCGGACAAACATCAGGACGACACGTGCAAATTGTGCCAGGAAGGACCAGCAACACTCAAACACATGTTGTGGGAGTGTAGTGTAATTATCCGAATGATGGCCGTTACTCCGGAGACCCTGTCGTCGAGGTGGGCTACCGCTCTGCGCAGCTCAGACCTCGGCATGCAAACGTGGGCAGTCCAGCAAGCCCGTGAGGCGGCGTCGAGGCAAGGCCTTGACGTTCCCCCGTGGGAGACCTAAGCCCGGGTCGCGTTAAAACTTGCCGTACGTTTAATAAAGTTGTATCCATCCATCCATCCATAACTAGTCATATCCTGGCTATTTAGCTCTTTAGAACAGATCGCGTTGCATGTCTCACAATTTCGCCGTGCACACACTCGAATGTCAAATACCGCAAGATAGGCGCTGCAGGGGCTACACATACAGAAAAGCGTACGCTTTGCGTGGATTTATTAGATGAATAAAAGCTACACTTTTTTGCTGTCACTCCGTATTCCGTCCCTCCTGCCATAGGTCGGCAAAACTTGTGGCGCTCACTCAGACTGACTCATCAAATATATTTCGCGCTTAGGGCTCACTCGGACTCAGACTCACCAAAATATTTCTGAGCAGGACTCGCTTGGGCTCACACTCACGAAAATTTTCTTCAAATGAACTCATTCGGACTCAAACTCACCAACACATTACTAGCTCGGAATCACTCAGACTCACGGCTCGATCTGAGTCTGAGTGAGTCCGAATGAGTCGACTCATCTTTTTCGACCATGGTGTCAATGCTCTATGACACCAATATATCACGTAATCGGTGCTGTTCTTGGCGCCTTTTGATATAGTACCGTCGAATACGAGTTGTGAGTGCTCGTAAAACCAATAAGGCCATTTTTCTTTAAATACATGACAATATAAAATATAGTTATCAAGAACTTCCTTGGGAGAGTTGGCGAGTGTGTGTGTGTGTGTGGGGGGGGGGGGGGAGGTCAGGGCACTCCACTACGTCATTCGCGCCTCTGATCAATAAATATTGAAATGGTGTATGAAAGACGCTGCTTTGGGATACGTGTTAATAGACGCGAGTATAAACGTGAATCCAGGCAAGGTTGATAGTAATGTTGAAGATGAGTAGATATGACCACAGATCGGCAAAAAAAGTTGAGCTCACTCAGACTCACTCAAGAAATATATCTCGCGCTTTGGGCTTCGTCGGATTCACTCACCAAAATTTTCCAGAGCCGAACTCACTCGGACTCACACTCACGAAAATATTGTTCAATGGGACTCACTCGGAGTCAAACTCACCAAATATTACTCACCTGGACTAACTCAGACTAAAGCTCACGGCTCAATTTGAATCTGAGTGAGTCCGAGTGAGTCGACTCATGAGTGAGTTCGCCTGACCTATGCCTCCTGAACTCTCTGATGTTGTGCCGGCATATTCATCTCACAGGCAATCCCGCACCCTAGGAATACAGGTAACATGTATGTAGTTCACTACTTTCAACACACATTCAACGTACAGATGATACCTCCAAGAAACAGGACTCAGATGATCGCAAGAACATATCGTAATATTTGAGTGTGGACGCGTCATCAAAACGCCAACAGATGCAGCAAGGTTGCTGTTTTGATATAACAACCACCTTAAGCCATAAGGCCCCTTGCTCTCGGGCAAGTTGGTGCGAATTAGCAAACGTGGCTTTTGGGGGGCCACGACAACAGACTTTGATAGAAAACACGTGGACATACAGCACGCCGTGCGTGTGTATGTGCGTTCCTCTCTTGGTCTTTGTTGTAGCGTCCAAAATTCACGTATTCTTAAGCCACAGGAGTAGAGAACGCGTGGTCCATTAAAAAAAAACGTACGCTGAAGGTTTATTTGTGTTGGTAAATGTTATTTTAAGTATGTATCTGAAAAAAAATTTAAAAAAAAGTCACAGTTTCGCCACTAGGGCGAAGCAATGAATGCGATAGCAAGAAATTAGTTTGTCACACGAAGAACGACAAGCAGCTCGATACTTGCAACGCGCCGCCGCAGCACAAAGGAGGACGCTCGAAAAGGACGCATAGGTATACACAGGACAAGCGTGAACTAACAACTGTCGCAGTTGTTACGTATTTGTATTTGAGCGACGCGCTGTGAGTGTCCACAAATGCAGAAGCCGACACTGCTGTGACGATGCTCGTTGCCGTCGGTGTGTGCTCGTATGCAAGAATCACTTAGCTTACATTTCACCGACCACAAAGCGGTCATAATGAAAGGACAACGGAAACCAGCAATAAAAGTTTGATAAAACATTTAATCAATCGTTTCACGTCAATTTTATCGGGCGAATTAACGGAAGAAATTGCACGGTTTAACCGATGATTACTTCCAGGAGCTTCGCCCAATCTCATCATCATTCACCTCGTGGATCTGCCATCAATTTTTTCTTTTAAAGTGCGGCACGCGGAATGACCCCTCTGCGTCTCCTGCCACGCGGTGGCGTCTGACGCGTGCCCGGTGTTCTTTTGTTTCATTCTACATCATGAGTGGTACAGAAGGGAGCCACGTTTTCGTGCGCTTCTCAAGGGCAATTTTCAATTTGAAAGAAACTGTAAAAGCGTCGTGGATAGAAAACACGCGCAAGCTGTTGCGAGATCTGCGTACCGCGAGCGGCAAATGGTGCATATGAATAACTCGCCGTTATATCGCTGGCACGAGCATGACCTGTGGCTGTGTTGGCTAGCAGGCTGCGGAGCGAGGGGTCGCTGGTTGAAACCCCCGTAAGGTGGTCTGGAATGACGGCGTCGACATGCAGACGGCGACGGCGAAAATCAGCCGAGACTGTCCATATAATTGCTATCGCAATAAAATGGCTGATCTCTTCGTCATAGGGATCCGTATAACACGAAAGTGAAGCGTGCCTTCATAGAGTTGAGCGTTTATTGGTACATTGATATATGAGAGCTTGTACAATATGCCTTTTGGTATTTGGCTGCCCTAGCACCGTCTGGCGTGTATGCACCCACGTTGACACCTTTAGTCGTACATCTACATCCCGACGACTAACGCCCATGGTCATGATTTAACCGTTATGGCTGCTGACGTTAACATGTGTGTACCTGGTGACAGCATATTGTGAACCCCGTGCAAAGATGGCATCAACAAGCAGATAAAAAAGTCACAGTTTCGCCGCAAGGGCGAAGCAATGAATGCGATAACTACTAATTGGAATGTCATGCGAAGAATGGCAAGCAGCTAGAAACTTGTTGCGCGCTGCTCAATCATAAAGGACGCACTAAAAGAGCGCACACAGGACGATCGCGAACTAACAACTGTCAAAGGTAGACACTTAAAGCGCGCTGCTCAAACACAAAGAAGGACGTACGAAACGAACGCACAAGTATACAGTGGACGAGCGCGAAGTAACAAATGTCACAGTTGTTACTTTGTTTTTTTCGAAGAAGCAGCGCACAAAAGGAAACAAATACGCACACATAAAATGACGCAAACACAACTTCTTTATGTTTGAGCAGCACGCTCCTTTCTCAAACTCTGCCGCTGCAGCGAGTGAAGTGACCTTCGTGTTCTCTGTAACTTCAACAGAAACATTGTGCTAAAAGGACAAGACTTACTAACCACCTCCATCCCGAGATATGCGCGCGCGCCCGGGCAACCATGCCCTGTAGGGCAAAGTACAGATGGTATAAGTAAGGGGAGGGTGCGCATCGCAACGAGTGGGGCGACGACCTTTAAAGCGCGAACTTCGCGCCCTTCAAGACATCTTGCTCGTGATAACGAGTAAACTCTGTAGTGCCACCAAACTCCGAGTACCACCAAAGGCAAATGGCTCACCGTCAGTACCCTGAAGATCGTGCGCTTTGTGGCCGCATCGTTTAGCGCCACACACTGTGGCATGAGGGGTTGTGGGGTCGATTCCTGGCGAGGGAACTCTTTCTTCTAGTTTTTTCTTTGTCACCTGTTAGTGTACATTTTACATTGTCATATCCGTGACGGAAGTACTTAAGTGAAGTTTTGGCGAACCGTGGCTTAAAACACTTTCGTGTTAAGAAAGTCACTTTCAAGGCTAAGCTGAGACAAAACATCCGATATCAACCTACTGGATTGTCACACAAAGTAAGGTCTCCAGCGAACTCGAGCAGGACGCAAATTGGCCTGACTGAAGAACGCGCGGCTGTGAGAAAACGCCGCCGCTGCAGCGAGCGAAGCGACCGTCGTGGTGTCTATCACTTCATCGCAAACCTCCACTTAAACGCTGGCGCAGCCAAGTAAGGGGGGGGGGGAGTTTAAAACACTTCCCGACAGCGTATTATGAACTGCTGGCGCCAATGCGCATGCAAGAGAAAAAAGCCGGCAGATCCCACGCACTGTGGGAATCGACGTAATGCGAAGCAGCCAGGAAGGAGCAAATTCTGTTTTATATAATTTGCATGTCATGTTTTACATGTTAGGACGTGTCATTTATGTTCGTCATACAGTCACGTCGCGCAATACCAATTTTGGTGTATATCAAGCTAGCGAACTGGACGCAAGCGCACCATGAGCGTGGCATGTAAATGGTGTTGTAGATGACACGCATGCCAAGATTTTCATGTTACCACCTGCCACTTATGTTCATTATACAGTCACGTCACGCAATACCAATCTTGGTGTATATCAAGCTAGCGAAACGGCCGCGAGCGCGCCATGACCGTGGCATGCAAGTCCTGCTGTACATGACATGTCGTGATTTTTGCATTACCATTTGTCATTTATGTTCGTCATACAGTCACGTCACTCAACACCAAGTTTGGTGTATATCAAGCTAACGAAACGGCCGCGAGCGCGCCATGAGCGTGGCATGCAAGTCATGTCGCTCATGACATGTCATGATTTCCATATTACCACTTGTCATTTATGTTCGTCATACAATCATGTCACTCAATACCAAATTTGGTGTATATCAAGCCAACGAAACGGCCGCGAGCGCGCCATGAGCGTGGTATGCAAGTCATGTCGCTCATGACATGTCATGATTTCCATATTACCACTTCTCATATATGTTCGTCATACAGTCATGTCACTCAATACCAAATTTGGTGTATCTGAAGCTAACGAAACGGCCGCGAGCATGCCATGAGCGTGGCATGCAAGTCATGTCGCACATGACAAGTCATGATTTTCATATTACCACTGGTCATTTATGTTCGTCATACAGGCACGTCACTCAATACCAAGTTTGGTGTATATCAAGCTAACGAAACGGCCGCGAGCGCGCCATGAGCGTGGCATGCAAGTCATGTCGCACATGACAAGTCATTATTTGCATATTACCACCTGTCATTTATGTTCGTCATGCAGTCACGTCACTCAATCCCAAATTTGGTGTATATCAAGCTAACGAAACGGCCGCGAGCGCACCATGAGCATGGCTTGTAAATCATACTTTTCATGACAAGTTATTCATGATTTTCATGATATGACCAGCCATTTACGTTCGTCATAGAGTCATGTTATGTCATACCAAATTTGGTATAAATCCCATTAACGATACGGCCGGGAGAGCACAAAGTCGTAGGCGGCTAGATAGATAGATAGATAGATAGATAGATAGATAGATAGATAGATAGATAGATAGATAGATAGATAGATAGATAGATAGATAGATAGATAGATAGATAGATAGATACGTTCAAACTCGCCGAAGTTCGCTAAGAAATGCTTCGCATTTAAAAAAGGAGAGGGCGAGGAGAGAGCCAGCGGAGCGGGCCCCGTTGGGTCCGATCGCACGCTTTTGGTTCTTCTCTTGAAGTCACGTGGCGGTGCGCGTGCACGCGCGTTTACGAACTCACGCGCTCGGAGGCTCTATGCTCGGAGGAGTGTTTACGGCTGTTCCATCGTACGGAAACACCCTCGCCCCTCGCCATGCCGCAGATCCGCGCGCCGAGGGTGCGTGCGAGTGGGTTTTAATAGGGTGATAGTGTCGATGGAGCAACGCGTTTACGACTGGAAGCCTCGACGTCGACCCCCTAGTTTTTTGTTGAATTACGCGGGGCTACTGTGTGTTGTGAAACACATGTGGCTTATTTACTTCCAGGGTGTATTTCGCTAGGAGGCAGAGACGCGGCATGCTCGCTTATCGTATCGGAAAAACGCTGTGTTGGTGATTGGATGCTGCCATGATATTGCAACCGTTCGCTAGACTCCCAAACACCGCTGCAACGTCGACTTGCGAAGACCAGTCCGCACAACAACGTCTATCGCCGCCAGAAGACCTGACACGAATTGTTCGTCGTGAACTGGAGGCAATGGCGCCCTCGGCATTCTATTCGCACAGCGCCGATGCCACCCCTGTTACCGTTCCTCTAGTTCAAGCCATCGTTCGCCAGGAACTTGAAAATATCGGAGTGCATGTCGTGTGCTCTGTCGCCGCGCCAAAAGCAAGCGAACGCCCTTTTGCTATGTCCTCCTCAAACCGACAGTTTTCTCTACATCCTGGCAACCCGGCTGAGTGGCGAACTGCACATGACCGCCCTATATGTTTCAACTGCCACCGCGTTGGACATATCGCTCGTTACTGCCGCAGCTCATGGTCGTCGGCACCTCGCGCAACGCCGAATAGGACCCGATTCGACGGTACCGCCCACGACTTTTCACCTGCTCCTGAGTCCAACGCCGTTGACAATTCTGCTCGGAACACTTGGTACAGTCGCTCGCCTTCGCCTCGTGCGCACCAATCTCGTTCGCCACAAACACGTCGCCCATCGTCCCTTTCGCCGCAGCCACGACGCCCGTCATCCCCCGTGGCTTTCGGCCGCACATCGGAAAACTAAGAAATGCAGCCCCCGGAGGTGGTGCTGCATTGACGACTACTGCAGCAAATCCTCTCTCCGTACCCACCAGACGAAGTGTAACAGACGTTGAAGTAGACGGTGTACCTGTCCAAGCACTTGTCGACACTGGCGCAAACATATCGGTTATGAGTGCCAGCCTACGCTCGCGTTTAAAGAAAGTCCTGACACCAGCAGCTACACAAATGCTCCGTGTGGCCGATGGCGGCACGCCGATGGTTCTTGGTATGTGTACTGCCCGCTTAAGTATAGTCGATCAGCTCACTTCAGTTCTCTTCGCCGTGATTGACCGCTGTCCTTATGACGTTATCCTTGGCCTGGACTTCTTGTCCATTCATTCTGCTCTCATCGATTGTGCTACCGGCATCCTTCAGCTAGAGCTGCCTCAGCTCGTCGCAGCTCCCAACCCTACCACGCCGCGCCTGTGCTCTCTTCAAGATGAGCGTCTGTCACCTCAGGCAGCCACCTACGTCGTTTTGACCGCACAGCCGCAGGTTCCCGATGGTGAATATGTTCTCGTTCCCCTCGTCGACGTCCTTTTGAGCCACAATGTTGCCGTTCCACATACGCTTGTGACTGTCACCGACAACCGTACCTCGCTCCCACTTTTAAATTTCAGCTTGTGCCCTCAAGTGCTTCCCCGTGGCATGTTCTTGGCCAGCATATCTAATGCTGACGAATTTGAAATTGCAGCTCTCGCCACCGAGACTAATTTACTTCCCTCTACTGCAGCTAACAGCACCTGTTCCCTGCCGGATGATATCTCGAAGATGATTGCACCCGATCTCAACCCTGCACAGGCCAATGATATCCGTCGCCTTCTCGTGTCGTACAGCGACATTTTCGATTTTGACGACAGACCTTTAGGGCAAACATCCGTCGTTCAGCACCGTATAAACACTGGTGACGCCAGCCCTATTCGACGGCGCCCCTATCGGGTCTCCCATACTGAGCGCAGGGTTATCCAAACGGAAGTCGACAGAATGCTCAGCAAAGGTGTCGTCGAACCATTAGATAGTCCTTGGGCCTCCCCTGTCGTCCTTGTGAAGAAAAAAGACGGTAGCTGGCGCTTCTGCGTTGACTATCGCCATTTAAATAAGATCACGCGAAAAGACGTATACCCACTACCGCGCATCGATGACGCGTTGGACTGCCTGCACGGAGCTACATACTTCTCGTCCATTGATCTTCGGTCCGGCTACTGGCACATTTCTGTCGATGCAATGGACCGTGAGAAGACGGCCTTCATAACACCTGATGGTTTATCCCAGTTTAAGGTCATGCCCTTTGGCCTATGCAACGCTCCTGCGACATTCGAACGGATGATGGACTCTCTACTGTGTGGTTACAAGTGCTCTACTTGTCTTTGTTACCTGGACGATGTGATTGTCTTTTCTTCTACCTTCGACAGCCATCTGACCCGTCTCGCTGCAATTCTAGCAGTTTTCAGAAAAGCCGGGCTTCAACTGAATTCCACGAAATGCCAATTTGGCCGCCGTCAAATTACCGTGCTGGGCCATCTTGTAAACGCTGACGGCGTCCAACCTGATCCCGAAAAGATCCGCGCCGTTCGCAGTTTTCCTGTGCCCCGCTCTACTTCTGACGTCCGGAGCTTCATCGGCCTATGCTCTTACTTTCGTCGTTTTGTTAAAAACTTCGCCGACGTTGCTAGGCCACTGACAGACCTGCTCAAGAAGGATGCCACATTCTCATGGGACCCTGAGCAGGCTCAAGCGTTCACCGCTCTCATCGGCTTCCTAACTACGCCTCCCATACTTGCCCACTTTCATCCATCTGCTCCCACGGAAGTCCGAACTGACGCAAGTGGGCACGGCATCGGCGCAGTTCTCGCTCAACGGCATCACGGTAGACAGTGCGTAATAGCTTACGCCAGTCGCGTGCTCTCTCCCCCTAAGAAAAATTATTCCATCACTGAGAGAGAGTGTTTGGCTTTAGTTTGGGCCGTCGCCAAGTTCCGGCCATATTTATTTGGCCGCATGTTCACCGTCGTTACAGACCACCACGCCCTCTGCTGGCTCACTTCTCTGAAGGACCCGACCAGACGTCTTGGTCGCTGGGCTTTGCGGCTCCAAGAATTTTCATTTAGCGTCACCTACAAATCTGGCCGTTTGCACACGGACGCAGACTGTCTTTCTCGTCATCCGGTGGATCCTCCTGATCCGGTTGCGCATGACCCGGACAGCTGCGTAATGGCGTTTACTGACATCAGCGATATGCGCACCGAGCAACGGCAGGATGAGTCCGTGCGCGCTATCATCGACGCCCTCCAGTCTGGCAGCCGCGACGCCGAATTCCGTATGTTCGTGCTGCATGACGGTATCCTCTACCGTCGCAACGTCAGCATTGAAGGCCCAGAGCTGCTGCTTGTCGTTCCCCGTCATCTACGGCCCGTCATACTCGAACAACTTCACGACGCACCGACGGCGGGACATCTCGGAGTTTCACGCACATACGACCGCGTGCGACGTCGGTTCTTCTGGCCTGGACTGTACCGCTCCATGCGTCGATATGTCGCGACTTGCGACCTATGCAGAAGCGCCAACTACGGGGGGGGGGGGCAGTGGGGCTCGTGCCCCCCCCCCCCGGACGGCTTTACGGGGGGGGCAGAGCCCCCTCCGGCCCCGGCTGAGGATTTTTAATCTGGGGATTTTTAATGGTGGTGGTGGGGCGCGGTCCCGACCACGCCGCCGACGCCGGGTGACATCGTGAGTTAAAGATGCTTCTTGTCTTTGAGAGGTTGGAAAGTGTCAACTCCGCTCTCCAAAAGAAGAGCCCTACAGTTCACCCGTGCACAGCATTTAGTTAAGGCTGTTGAAGAGAGCATCGGTCAACTACGCGACGACTTTTCCAGTTTTTGGGCGGATGTGTCTGATGAAGCGCGCGAAATGGACATCGGGGCCCCAAGAGTTTCGAAGAGACCGGTGCAGGCACCACGTCGGTATGATGAAGGGTCGCGCGCACATGACTTTAATTCCCCCCGAAGCTTTGTACCAGCAGCGGTTCTATCTAGTCATCGACACGGTGCATGCATCGCTGCGCACGCGGTTTCCGCCAGAAATGTGGTATCACATGAAGCAAGTTGAGGAGTTCGTAACAGGTGATACTGACGGCACGTATCTATGCGAGTTCTACAAAGGAGATCTCAATGCTGTGTGTCTTCAGCTTAACCGCAATATGTTACTTGACATAGCAAAGCAACGTGCAACGAGTCTTGTCACATTTCAAGATGTGGTCGACTTTCTTTCGGGAAAAGCAGGTGAACCCTTGAGGGTGCTCCTTCCAGAAGTTGTCAAGCTTCTACAAATCGCCATGACGATTCCTGTGACTTCCTGCTCGTCAGAAAGATCTTTCTCGTGTCCCCAGAGAGTTAAAACCTACCTGCGCTCAACAATGGGACAGGCCAGACTTAACCATACCGCCTTGCTCCACTGCCACAAAGAGCAGGCTAGGGAAGTGGATCTGAATCTTGTGGCCAACGAGTTCATTCATCGAACGGTAGTTAGAGAAAATACGTTTCATGTTGAAATCTAAGACTACCGTTCTCAGGAATACGCTCTAAAATATCGTCCGTTGCCGAAGTTTGTTATTTTCTCAGCCATGTGTGTCTGTTTTTATTTATTTGTATAGGATGACTGGTATATGGAAAAGCTTTAACAGTTTTCTTATGTATACAGAATTACAGGTACATCGAAGAACTGTAATAATTTTCTTATTTCCGTGTTCTCAGAGTGTATAAAACCACTGTGAAGTGTGAAGTGTAAAATGGTCTTGGATCGCTAGCCCCAGTTCTCTGTTGTAGGCTACAAATTCAACTATTTATACGTATACAAAATGTAATTTACATCTCTTTTCCGCAGCATTATTTGACATATCATTCGTAGGAATTCTTAGTTGAATATCTCCGCGAAAGGCTGAAATTCTCTGTTGATATTATGCACGCGTTGGCATTGATAAGACATGTTCATTGTTTCCTTTTCTTTCTTTTTGAGCAATTTTGTGAGTGGTCGCGTTAGGGAAATGTAAAAAAAGAAAAACAGCAGTGTACGATGAAATGAGCGAGCAGATACGTCATGAGTGCTTGTATGTTCACTCTTTACTTTTTTGAAGTGTAAGCGTTTTGTAACCGTTGCATTGATAATTGCTGAACGTGTACCTTACGTATGCCTGTTCGTTATAAATGTATTATGCAAAAATGAAAATACTAAAAGCTTCTGATTACAGAGCCATGATTTGTTCCTGTGCACTACTTTCAAAATAAACACTTCTGGCGCACCGGCGTATCCAGTCCAGAAGTTTCGTAGTATATAGGGTATTTCAAAATACATTTTACTCGCTAATATGGCCAGCAAAATTTGGCTCCTTCGCGCAACAAGTAGGAATATTTCTTGAACACCGCTTGCTCTTAAATGTTTTACTGGTCACATTTATGCAACAGATTTTTACCTCCGAACTGCCCATTAAAAGAAAAACAAATCGACTCGTTTTTTTTTTGTGCTGATGGTACAGTCATGCAATATTTTTGGAAAAATGCGACCAGTAAAACACGTATTCAAAGAAATTTCTACTGGATGAGTCAAACCGCAGAAGTTCACTGTTCATATATTCGCGGGACGTCTTATTTGGGGACACCCCGTAGTTAGCCGACACAATGTAAAAGGCCTGCACTGGTGCAGGTGCCCCTTATGATGATGATGATGATTAGTGGTACCCTCTTTGTAGCGGGGTGATGACGTGTCATCTCATAGGGACCCCCCCCCCCCCCCGCTTCCTCCCCCCCCCTTCACCGCTTCGAGCCGCACTCCAGGTCTGCCCCCCCGCCCCCCCCCGGAAAAATAAGAAGTCTACGCCACTGGACCTATGCCAACGCCGGAAAAGACCTCCGTTGCCGCTAGCTGGATATCTCCACCCAATTGAAGTCCCCTCTGAACCATTTTATCGCGTGGGCCTTGACCTGCTTGGGCCTTTTGCGACGACGACTCGGGGAAATAAGTGGATCGCCGTCGCCACGGATTATGCGACACGTTACGCGATAACAAAGGCCATGCAAACTAGTTGCGCCACTGACGTCGCGGATTTTCTCCTTCATGACGTCATCCTCATCCATGGTGCACCTCGACAGCTGCTTACGGACCGCGGCCGCTCTTTCTTCTCCAGAGTTGTCGACGACCTCCTTCGATCTTGTGCCACAGAGCACAAGCTGTGTACCGCCTACCACCCACCAACTAATGGTCTAACTGAACGTCTCAACCGCACACTCACAGAGATGCTTTCGAAGTACGTCTCTGAAGATCATCGGGACTGGGACGCCAACGTTGGCCTATGTGACTTTTGCGTATAATTCCTCTCGACATGACACCGCGGGATTTTCACCTTTTTATCTTTTGTATGGCCGCGACCCTACATTTCCGTTTGAAACCGTCTTGCCTCCCGTGCCATCTGCTACCGTGTACGCTCGCGAAGCCATCGACCGGGCTCACGTGGCTCGTCAAGTCGCCCGATTTCGCCTCGCCAGGTCGCATGATATCCAAAAAGCCCGCTATGACCAGCGGCATCGTAATATGAAGTTTGCCCCAGTTGACTGGGTGCTCCTCTGGTCACCATGTCGCCGTGTAGGCCTCTCCGAGAAACTCTTGCCCCGCTACGTAGGACCCTACCAAGTGTTGCGTCAAGTTAGCGATGTGAACTATGAGATAGCGCCATTGCACTTTGATACGTCAACAAGTTCGCCACCTGTTGACATTGCTTTTTGCTTGCTCGAACTGACGACACTCCTTGACGATCGCGTCCGCGGTGGAACAACCCTTGCACATCAGGAGATTGAACGCGTCGTCGGCGATCCCCTTCAGCACATGCCCGACCTTCTCTCCTTCCGTCATGTCATTGTCGGCCTTACGGCAGAGAGCCAGCACGTCCTGAATGTATGCGAGGTATGACTCCGTGGAAGATTGGGCACGGCAGGCCAATTCCTTTTTGGCGGCGATCTTACGGCCGGCGGGTTTGCCAAATACCTCTCGCATCTTTTCTTTGCATCGGTGCCAGCTAGTGAGTTCTTCTTCGTTGTTTTCATACCACACTTTGGCCGTGCCTCTCAAGTAAAACAACACATTAGCCAACTGAAGTGTGGGGTTCCATCTGTTCGGTACACTCACGCGTTCAAACATGGCCAGCCAGTCTTCGACGTCGACGCCATCGATCCCGCAGAATGTGCCGGGATCCTTAGGTGGTACGAAAACGTACGGTGGAAGCGCGTTTGATGGAGACGGCGACGTTGACGCGGAGGGCTCAACGTTGGTCATGACTGGAAAAGCGATGCGACGTCCGCTGCGGAGCTCCGTTGCGTGCTGTTGTACCCCGCGCCTCCACCAATATGTTACGGGGTTGGTTGCGTATTACAAGGTGTATTTACTGAGAAAAACACAGGCAAGAGTCACGATGGCTGACCAACACACTCGCGCGCCAGTCAGCTTCTCTCGCTCTTCGTCTTCCTTCACTTTCTTTCCGTAACAATATTGTGCTCTAAAACTGCAGCTGCAGCGTGGAAATGCCGCTGCTGAAGTCAACAAAACAGTCAGTGACTGGTACGATTAGCGCAGTTGAAATGTTTTTATAAAACCAAGAGCCCTCTGTTTTCACTGCGAATTTTGGTGATACTGTGCGATGATTTTTCATTTTTGGAAAGCGATGGCTAAAATTTCGCGTCAATTGAACATTGCCTAACGGCAGAAGATTTGATCAGCCGCTTTTGCTATTTGTGGCGCTGTTGCGCGTTTGGCTGGTTCAAAAGTTTGAGTGGCGAAATACGGCATCTTGGCACCTCGTATTTCGCATTGCGTCACAAACAACGAACTGCTGACAGTAACCTTCCTAGCACACGACCATGTAATTTAATTTAATATGTGGGGTTTGACGTCCCAAAACCACGATATGATTATGAGACACGCCGTAGTGGATGACTCCGGGAATTTTACCCATCTGGTGTTCTTTAACGTGCGCTACGACCACGTAACGTTTGCCTTTTCGATGGTCGATTTTTGCGTGTGTACGTCCCCATTTAACATTTCTACATGCCAATCTTCGTCCTAGACCACGGCCACCCTAGTCTTGGTGTTTCATGCGCTAAGTGAGGCTTCCATTTCTGTACACTTTTCGGGGAGGTAGTGCCCCAGAAGGTAATTGTTTATGAAAAGCATTTATGGGCCGTAAAGTCAACGAGTGCCAAATATTATTATGGCTCTTGTTTATGAACGCTAATATATCGCGACGAACTAAAGAACATTGGTTCGCGAATCTTGTTGCTTCTTTCATCAACCTAGATTGCGGCAGCTTTTTCTGGAAAAACATATTTCTATGCTTCAAGGCATGCAGATCGATGCCATCACTATTGCTTGATAGGAAATGTAGTTATGTGCTGGGCGCAAAAACATGGATCTGACGAGTTCGTTGACAACACCTTTGCAGTCACTGCCATGAAGAAGTCTGTTTTCGTACTAAAGAAGTAAGGAACGCAAAGTTAATGAATGAATTACCAGGACTGTGTTATTGCTGTGTTAAACATTGTAAAGTCACGCGTGCTGCACAAGTGTCTTGTTATTGCTTCATTTTCTGACTACCTTTGTATTATGACAAATTTACGTCTGTAAGCCATGCATCCAAGCTCAAGATGCCCGTTACAAACACATAGTCTAGCCAGCTTGAGGCTGGTGTCTGCATAAAAGCAGTCATGGATCTCGTGTTCGTGCTTCGACATACATGGAGAGAAGCCGGAGCACTGCTGGCTGCATTTTTTGGGTAGTGAAAGAATGACTACCGAGAAAAACACTTCAGGGGAATTTTTTAAGGGTCTGTCTCTTGTTTGTTAAACACAGATTTCATCGAAGCTAACAGACAATCAAGCCAAGGAATGTATAGGGGATGTATTTGTAGTAACATTGACTTAACTGTGAAGAACTTGAAGTGGAAGAAAAGATAACTTGCCGCCGGCAGGGACCAAACCTGCAACCTTCCAATAACGCGTCCGACGCTCCAACAATTGCGCTACCCATTGCTCGAGCTCGTAACAAGCATAGCGCCCTTTGGGCGCACCTGGCCCTTGTGCCACAAAAATCCACTCATGATCAAGACAGCATGGCGAAGATTTTGGACGCGCTTTTGGATTTCGGGCATCCTTGTCGACGATCCATGTTGTATTTGTTGTAGCTGACGATCCACTTCGTGCGCGTCGCCGTCCGAGCGCAGGTCGACGCGGAGGCACTTCACGTTGACAGTCGGAACAACGTTGCTAATCGAAACTATCACCCTATCGAAACCCACTCGCACGCACCCTCGACGCGCGGATCTCTGGCGTAGCAAGAAATGCGTGGGTTCGTAAACGCGCGCGCGCCCGCACCGCCACGTGACCCCAAGAGAATAATTTGCAACAGAGCCGTCTGCTGGCTTGTGTGCCATAGTCTGCCGCGTTCTCATGCTGTTCTAAAGTCTATAATCACATTGGACAAGAACAAGCACGAATGTAGAAAACTGTATGCTTTTTCAGTTAGTTTTTCCTTTTTTTTTTGTCTTGGAGACGGAAACAGTGTACAAGGCAAAATGGTCAACGAAATTTCTTCTCAGTTATAGGTATTCTGTTTCTCGATGAATTTTCATAGCTGCACGGCGGCGGATCAAGGACGTCGAGGATAGTTCACTTTTGTATCCGCTGTAAACGCTGGAAAACGGGGGCGCACGGTTATGCCACACGTTAAGAATGAGCACAAGTCAACACTGAGGATAATTACAAACAAGTGAAGTATGAGAATAGAGTAAAATGAAAACAAACATCGGCTTAGTGCACATGTGACCAAATGACGGCGCGATAAGCGAGGCCTTTCGTTTGAGTATTTTCTTAAAGCTGGTCGTGCTTTCGTGCTTTATCGCAAGCAGTCATCACACAAAATATCCTTAACAAAGCGCGCACGCGTGTCGATTAACTGGCCGTACGAAGCATGTAAGTACTGCCTTCGCAGTAGTCTTTACACGCGCATCAGGCACCTCACACCGTTGCTATGTGCGCCTAATGTCCTTCTATTTCTTTTTGCTTTTTATTGTACTTTTCCCGCGACACACAGTGCAGAACGACACCTGCAAGCGCACGAGCGACGACACGGACGAGCAAACAGAAAACAGAAGCATCACTTGCCGGTCGGGTTCCGGACTGTGCCGAGAACGCAGCGTGCGCATCATCTTGCTTGGCAGTCGCGGAGGCAGGCTCGCTCGAGGTCCGAGAGCCGAGACCGCCACGAAACGAACGCGCTCGCAGTACGGAGAGTTCTATTGCCGTCGCAAAGCGCCGTTCACGTCCAGCGTCGAGAACACAGTGAAGCTTCCAGCACAAAACACGCACACATGGCTGACGCCGCTGAGCAATTCGGAAATGATCATCACAAGACAACGGGACGAAATGGCGACACTATGAAAGCCACGGAGAACGCGTGAGCGCGCCGCACTGGCCGCGCCAACGCGCCGGCGCCAGCCTATGCCAGACCCGCGCTGCTGCTTTCTCCCGTTTCATACTTTTTTAAAGACGATAGTCTTTCTTGGGATACTTAAATGGAGAAATTCTGGTCTGTTTGTCTGTTTGTCGGCACGTCACACGTTTCAGCTACACGGCCAAAGTTTAACCACTATCTGAACGCCCAGCCATCTTGAACAGTCGTTTACGTGCATACTTGTGAACATTGTCGATCAAAAAGCAAATATTACGCATATCTGAGGCGCAACAACAATACGGAAGTATTAAGTGGTGTGTTCTTTTACAGAAAATACATAGATACTTAATTCTAAAGACCCTAGTGTTTCTTAGGCTGCGCTGAAAATGCGAGCTGCCTCGCAAAAGCGAAGAGCCGTCGTCTATCTCCGAGGTCGCGCGAAGTGCCGCGTGTTTCATCCGACGCACGATAGCTGGCGCAGTCTGCCCTCGTCGCTGTAAACAAGAGAATCTTTTTTCGTGGTCGCTCCGGTCCCTCTGCGCGACTACTCAGCTTTTTACACGGTACCGAAAACACCGCGCTTGCGGCGAGAAGACGCTTGGTCATGCCAGGACGGAAATGGTCGAGAACAGCATCACAGGTGGCCGCGGATGAGACCAGGACTCATATAGTACGACCGGCAGAAGACTATCGTCTTTCGATGACATTTGCAGCGAAGCACGCAGATACGCGGCCAATTTTTTTTTCCGCGGTTGCACCCGCCCATGAAGGAAGGCCTTCCTCCATGCGACCGCCGCTGTGGCGCCCGCCGCGCATGCGTCGCAAAGCTTTCATGTCACGCGGCGCCGCTTTTACACGGCTATAGGGAGCACTCCCGCTTATCGCGGCAGTTCGAGAAAAGTCACGGCTATTTTTTTTTTTTTGCTGGGCTCCCCACAAGCAGGATTTTATTCAGTACGTAGGAGCGCACCGCCTCTATGCAGTTCGTTATCCAGTACCTGACTGAGAGTGTACTATTTATTCTTTCCCGCTTGGCCGTGGACTGTGGTCCCGACTGCCTATCCGCGTTCCATGCAACAAAGTGTTTATACTCTACATCTTCCCTTAGCACCAACTTAGGATTTATCGATGTGCATGGAGAATTTTTGCCTCTTCACTCGTATCGCGTTCGTCCCATCAAGCTGGTTTGTTTCACTTCATAGGTCCGCCGCGGTGGCGTAGCGGCTGCGGTGCTGGGCTGCTGACCCGAAGGTCACGAGTTCGATCCTGGCTGCGGCGGTCGCATTTCGATTGCGGCCCATATACTGTGCTAGAGGCCCATGTACAGAACTGTGCGATGTCAGTGCATGTTAAAGAACATCAGATGGTCAAAATTTCCGGAGTCCTCCACTGTGGCGTCCCTATAATCATAATGTGGTTTTGAGACGTTAAACCCCGGATATGATTATTATCCTTTTGTGATATATATTTTCCCGTTGTGATAAATAAAATATCAAGGTTGTGCAAATATTGTTACAAGTACAGAAATAAGGCAACATTCATGACTTGCTAATGCCTTGCCGTAAGCACAATAACCCATCATATCGACTGTATCGACTGTATATGTACCGCAATAAAAGACTCAACAGTACGCAAGGCAAGCGAACACAAATTGTGGAGAGGTAAACGCATTCACAAAAGAAAGTTATGCTGTACTGAACTAGTACATTAGTAACTGTGCCATTTATGTACATGCTCATATATATGGGCCTGTGTGTGTACGCCTTTTTTTTTCTTCTTATGCTTTTCTTGCAGTTGTCCGCTGTTGTCTCCTGTACTCGTGGTGCCAGGAGCCTAGTCAGGCGTGTACAAACGCGCCTTTTGCTCCGGCACCATGACAATTCATGTGTCATGTATTGTCAAAACTGTAAATAAACTTCAAACTTCAAGTACCTTTCTTTTGAGCGTGTCATCTCGTTTGCACTATCTGTGGTCCCAATTATATCCAGCAAGCTATGGCCTGAACAAGTTCTGCACTTGATGTCTCCCATTCTTCTTCTGTGTCTTCCTTCTTCGCGATTTTCTGCATCTGTATTTGTCCAAAATATCTCTAACATTTCACACATTTTTCAAATTATCCACGTACAATGATATGCCCATTCAATGATAGTCTTGGTAGCCATGCGGCAGCGTTACAAAATATTAGCATACTCATTTTGGAGCACGCGAGTGAGCTTATGAGACATGAAAACTGATTTTACCCCATGCGTCTTCTAGGGCGCACACAGTGTTTGCCGCTAACTGCGCATGATCCTGAAGTAGTGCGGGAAATTTGTGGGATGCCGTGTATATTGCTTCTGCCGCTGCTCAGCCAGATTTCAATCGTTCTTTGTCGCTTGGATCAGTATTGATCTCAGTACCGGTAAATAAAAAATAATTCTCATCTTGTTTTGATACATGGAAACCAGTGACGAACAATGACTCAGCGGAGACGGCCACATCTTTGGTGCGAAATATTCGCGAGGCCTTCCGGACAGCTTTGAACACATCGAGTTGGGTCACAGGCACTGTGCGAGAAGCTGCAATCAGGAAGATCAACAACATGGAAGGAGTACGTGGGAAGTCCTGGCCAGCGACTGGACCCTGCCAAGATCGATAATTATTACGGTAAGAAGTTAGGGCAAAATAACTATTCTATGAATCACGCGACAAAACGTGTTACAAGTGCCATTTCACTTCTGGGTGCGTAAAATTGATCTCCTGCGGGAAATGTACCAGCTGCGCCTAGAGAGCTCTGTCGGCCAGAAACGCTGAGGGTACAGCGGCAAATGATTTCGGTAGTGTTTACAACCTAATAACTAAAGTCACTATTGAGATATTTTAATATCACCATTTTAGCTAAGTTCGGTTGACCTCATTCGGTCATTACGCTCTGGTCCCCGTTTGACTTCTGCTAGGGCGCAACCTACATACATATTGCTGTGTCAGACTCCGCGATCCCATGGAAGAGAGCAGCGTACTTAGTGAAATGAAATGTAGGCAAAGCTTTAAACTATATCCTCCGTTTCGGTAATATAATTGAATTGCGGTGCGGCGTCGAAATATTTTGTTCTCATACTATAACGCACAGCGATCATAAAGGTGCAGTCTGCAGTTTCAGTTCGCTGTTAGAAATTTTGAAGAGCTGAACTCGCATTCTGATATTGTCGAATAATGCACGCTTTTTCAATTTGTGCTCAGAGAAATATCAAAACGCCAGCCCAAGCATCGACATATTTGCACGACGCGAAATGAACAAACCCAGATGAGTGGACACAACACAGGCGCTGTGTTGTGTTTTGTCGTCTGTCCACGTTCATTTCGCGCAGTCAGCCAGCCCAAACTACCGGTCTATCAAATTCCATCTTTAGTTAACCATCGCGAGTATATATTGTGATGATATTAGTGTGGGCCCAGGCGCTCAATCGACAAGGAACGGGACGTAGGCAACGACAGGACGTTTATACAACAAGGACATAGACACATAACTGAGGCACTATACAAATACACTCACAAAACCCTGCCGGTCCAATCGTCTGCACTCCTACAGCATGCGGTGTGCGGTTCTCGTTACCCTAACGCAGCGTATCTAGTTCGCGCACCGGCCGCTCGATGGGAACCACTCACACGTCGTCGCTGTCGTTGCGATGGTCCGACGGGTCGCTGTGTTCCAAGGAGTACGACGCTACGGGGTTGCTGGCACGGCCGCTTTGCTGAGAAGTGGATGGCGAGACCCGTGCTCGGCCACGCCCGAGGACACCGGACACCAGCCCAGCGCGCCTCAGCTTCCTGGATCGGCGGCCCCCGTAATCGCCGACTCGCCCGCAGGTCTCGACCGTGACCGCAAGCACTGTCGTCGCCTGGCGTAGCTCGTCGCCCGAGTTGCCCGCAGTGCACCCGTGGCAGGTTGAGCACCGCAACGGACCGGTAGCCGCCAGGAACCCGTGTACTGCCACTGCTGCCCGAATGCCTCGGCCCGACTCGCTCCTCGAGCGTTCCAAATCTTCTTCTTTGCGCCCGCTCACGAGCGGCGCCGCCGCGCACCACAAATGCACTTTCGTCGTTTTCTATCCAAAAATTCAGTTTTCACTAGAAAAAATCTCCCCCACTCATCACACTCCCCCACGCTTCCAGAACGTTGTATCGCGGATAACATTCATGTAACGCGACACAAGGGCACACAATATTATCACCGGCCACCACCACGAACATGAACAGCACTGCACGTGCGTCTATAGCCCAGCACAATCACTGTGGATCTTGGGCTCACACACCAGCAGCTCACAACAAGCCGCCCACGCACTAACGGCTCTGTTGACGAAACACACGCACACATGCACAACGCACGATGTACTCGGTGGGCTTCTCGTTGTCTTCACTTGGTTGTGCAGGGACGACACCAAGCAAGCTCCAGGTTGTCATCGTCAGTACATGTGTTGTCCCGTCGGTGGAACACTTTGGCCCTGTGACGTCGATGGCGCGCCTGCGGACGCGACGATGGAGGCGCCGACGACTGATACATCTGTGAACTGGGGTCATCAGTGCCATCGTAGTGTTGCGACGGGCACTCCGGGCTGGGGCGACAATAGCCGACCATGCTGTGTGGATCCTTGTTGAAGGGCTTCCACCTTCGCCGACGCGGTGATACTTTCTGCGACGTGTACGGAGGCAATGGCGCCTCCTCTGGTGGGGTAGAGGTCCCGCCGGAGAACGGCGATTCCGGTCGCGGCGTAGACCATGTCATGGTCGACAGCCGCGGAATTCCACATGGGGTTGTCTTTTCCTGCTGTCTCCTCGCGCACGCCGTCAGGTTATCCCCATTTGCTGCAGCTGGACTCCTGTAGCTCGATTCGGCCCTATATGCCCATGGTCGAGTCGCCACGGTAACCTGGTGTCGTTTTCCGCGAGGAATTGTCGACGTCTTCGGCATCATTTCTTCGATGTCCTTCTTACTTCTAGTTGCGCTCTCATCCTTGCTTTGCTGTGCTGTAGTAGTGTCCAGCAGCACTGCTCCGGGGAGATTCCCAACGACAACATCGTAGAGGATGTCTCTCATGCACAGAGCCTGGACCTCTCCTCTAAAAAGGGTGTGTCCAGGAAGACCACAGCTTCCTGGAGGTAGCGCACCGAGCGATCAAGCAGCAAGACCGGCCGATATGTGCCGGTTAATCTTGCCTTTGGCACGATTGCCTGTCGCACGACGACCGTGTCGCAGCCAGTATCGCGAAGTACGGTAACCGGCCGCTTGTCTAAAAATCCTTTCGCGACTGGCATGTTCAGACTTCCTCCCGATGAAACGCCGCTGCTGACTGCGGTGTTGACGACGGGAATCCTTTCGCCATCTTTAAGAACGAGGTATCTTTCGTTCCCTGAAGATTCCTCCGCCGTTCGGTCCACTGCTACCATGCACGACGCTCCTCTCTTGTGCTCTCCGGCAGAAACATATCTGTCACTGTTGTTGCCATGCGCTGGAGAGCCCCCTTTCGTACGTGACCAGCACTCGGCTGCCCTATGCCCCTTTTTCTCGCATAGGAAACAACGGTTGTCAATCCGAGGTGTCGTTTTCGTTTGATCCGCCCTAAAACCGGAGCCTTGGGCCGCTTCCTTCTCAGGCCGCTCTCTACCGAAGTTCAGCAACGACTGGGCCTCGACGAAATTGTCGGCTGCCTGGGAGAGTTCCTGAATGGTTTGGCAATTCCTCTCCTTCAGGAAAACCCTTAGTGCGGGAGAACAGCCCTTGACAAATTGCTCAGCAATCATTAGCTCTCTGAGTCCCTTATAGGTTTTCTCCACCTCTGCGAGCTCCAACCAATGATCGAAGTACCCCGAGAGCCTCGACGCGTACTGCTTGGCGGTTTCTCTATCTGCGGGCTTTGCGTTACGGAATTTCTCCCGGTAACCGTCCGCCGTGTACAGGAACCGTTGGGGGGAGTGCCCGTTTGAGCGTGTTGTAGTTCAAGGCAGCGGTCGGGTCCATGCGTCCGATTACAGTCAAAGCCTCCCCTGTCATGCAAAGGCTTAATGAAAGCGCCCATTTCTCGCGCGGCCATTCCTGACAGGTGGCGACACGTTCGAAGCGTTGTAGGTACACGTCTAGGTCGTCCCTCTTGTCATCGAACGGAGGTATCAGCTTGTGGGGGGCTGCACACATTCGACGAAACGGGCGCGTTCGTGCTCGCAGCATTTATGTTATATGCGGCCTGCGGACCAGCGGCACTTTCTTGAAGGCGGAGCTTCAGTTCGAGAACTTTCATCTCTTGTTCTAGCAGCTTTTGTTGCTGCTCGGCTTTCTCGCGAGCTGCCGCACGCTCCTGTTCGATCAACTGCTGCTTCAATGCCAGTTGCTCCTTTAGAGCATTGCGCTCTTCGGCCCGCTCATCGCGTAATCTGACACGCTCTTGCTCCAGCCATGCTCTCAATTCCGCGTCCTTTAGTCCTAGCTCTTTCCCAATGCTGACGACGTTGTCGTTGTCCACGTCTCACCCTTGTGTTTGAGCGTTCGCTACAGATGTTATTAGCCAATCCTGGCAGGCTCGCCAATTGTGATGATATTAGTGTGGGCCCAGGCGCTCAATCGACAAGGAACGGGACGTAGGCAACGACAGGACGTTTATACAACAAGGACATAGACACATAACTGAGGGACTATACAAATACACTCACAAAACCCTGCCGGTCCAATCGTCTGCACTCCTACAGCATGCGGTGTGCGGTTCTCGCTACCCTAACGCAGCGTATCTAGTTCGCGCACCGGCCACTCGATGGGAACCACTCACACGTCGTCGCTGTCGTTGCGATGGTCCGACGGGTCGCTGTGTTCCAAGGAGTACGACGCTACGGGGTTGCTGGCACGGCCGCTTTGCTGAGAAGTGGATGGCGAGACCCGTGCTCGGCCACGCCCGAGGACACCGGACACCAGCCCAGCGCGCCTCAGCTTCCTGGATCGGCGGCCCCCGTAATCGCCGACTCGCCCGCAGGTCTCGACCGTGACCGCAAGCACTGTCGTCGCCTGGCGTAGGTCGTCGCCCGAGTTGCCCGCAGTGCACCCGTGGCAGGTTGAGCACCGCAACGGACCGGTAGCCGCCAGGAACCCGTGTACTGCCACTGCTGCCCGAATGCCTCGGCCCGACTCGCTCCTCGAGCGTTCCAAATCTTCTTCTTCTTTGCGCCCGCTCACGAGCGGCGCCGCCGCGCACCAAAAATGCACTTTCGTCGTTTTCTATCCAAAAATTCAGTTTTCACTAAAAAATCTCCCCCCACTCATCACAATATATATATATATATATATATATATATATATATATATATATATATATATATATATATATATATATATATATATATATATATATATATATATATATATATATATATACTCGCGATGGTTAACTAAAGATGGAATTTGATATATATATAGTCAGGAAATGAAGGAGCACACTTACGAAACATGAATGTTTTTTACTGGTTAACGTTTCGGCCGTGGCACGGCCGAAACGTTAACCAGTAAAACACATGCAATTTTCGTTAGTGTGCTCCTTCATTTCTTGACTATATGTGCACCGGGCCCACAGAACTTTCTTTTGAATCATATATATATATATATATATATATATATATATATATATATATATATATATATATATATATATATATATATATATATATGCGAATGTGTGCCATCGCCGCAGTAGCTAGTAGACGGAGACCAACCTGATCAATACACGGAGCATTCATTTGCATTAAATCCTACAGATTCAGTGCCGGATGTCGACACGAACAGGTTTTTCAAAGCGTACAGAGCAGCACTACAAGCTTCGGCCCATCGATCGTGGAAAGACCAGGAGACATACATATTCGACGAAACGCAATTTAACGCTTACTATGCAACCAATTTCAACAAACTCGTGATTTCCGCAGCTGTGCTCCAGCAGCCGTTTTTCAATCTCGACGGTCCTCCTGCTTTGAACTATGGGGGCGTTGGCACGGTGAGTAGCATATTATGTATAGAAATAGTATGACGATGGAATGCGTGGATTTACAGGATGGGGAATGCCGATGTGTACACTGTCAATTTTTATGAAAGGGAACACGCGAGCGCGTGGCCTGAGCGCTCCAGCGGCTGCTTGCAGCACGTTCAAGCGGGAGCGAGAGCAACCACAGCTTCTTTTCGCGTCATCTAGCGGCGAGCGAAACAACGCAAGATTGCAATCTTGCCGCCGGTTCCATATCATCAATGACTGATTGTTTTGCTCGCCACTAGATGACGCGAAAAGAGGCTGTGGTTGTTCTCGCTCCCGCTTGAACGCGCTGCAAGCAGCCGCCGGAGCGCGCAGGCCACGCGCTCGCGTGTTCCTTTTCATAAAAATTGACAGTGTACATCAAAGCGAAAGCAGTTTTGCGGAGCCTCTCTAGAGCCACTCCAGGTTCCTCCCTCTCTCTTCCTGTACTCTCCGCAAGCAGGTTTCACATCCCCTTTTGCAGACGATGCTCACTGGTGATTCAGTTGGTAGGTTGATGGTCATAAGGTGTCAGGCGTGCGGCCTGTGTCAGCGGTGCGTTGCGAGAGCGGTGGCCATTGCTAGTGACGCTATATATTGGGTATCTATAAGGTCACTCAGGTGGTCGATAACTTGACTTGGGCCGGAATAGCGGGCCAAGAACTTATGGTACAAACCCCACTCGTGGATCGCCCATAACCACACCATATCACCTTTTGTATAACAAGCGCAGTAATGTCGGGCGTCGTAACGGGCCTTGGAGCGCTGTCCACGTGGCAGTGATGCGTGGCAGTGTTGTACGCATATGTGATGTAGAAGAGTAGTTCGTCCGAATTTTTTTTCCTTGGAATCGACATAAATCGATAGCATGCTCGTTAGAGTCATGTGGCTACCCTCTACTTAGCCTTTGGTCATGGGCGATAAGGGGTGTCATGCAGGAGCTGGCAGGCAGACAAACACGGGATTTATTCAACGACATCGGCGAGAAACGGAGGCCCTCGGTAGTTAATGAGTTGTAGAGGACCATGGCGCCGGATTATAAGGCGGGGCATAAAGTGCGACACGTGCAAGGCTGTTCCAGTAAGTATTGCCGCAGTTTCTGTGTAATCGTCAAGTGGTCGACGCAGATGACGACCCATCGATTGGTATTTGTTGAACGCTGGAACCGGCCTACAAGGTCGAGACCAAAAATCTCGACGGGTGATTTAAGAGGTGGTACAGGATGGAGAAAAGCGGGCGGCGTAGTCGTGGGACGCTTCTGACTTTCTAATTGTTCGCAACCCGCGATGCTTTTTTCCGTGTCGCGTCTTGTTTAGGGTCAGTAAAAGCCTTGCTGGATGCGGTCCCTATTGAAAATCCTGCGTTGGTGGATACTGCAATGGTTGGTGGATATGTTGGAAATAATAGTGCATAAGCTGGAAGCTGTGTTGATCATAATGGCTGATGATGGCGAGAGTGGAAAAAATAGTGGCAGATGGTGGTGGTGGCGGCGAGCCAATGATGGTGAGGCGGTGGTGGTGGTGGCGGCGAGCCAATGATGGTGAGATAGTGGTGGTGGTGGTGGCGAGTTAATGATGGTGATAGTGGAAAATGCTGGCTGATGGGGACGATGCAAAACTTGTTTTGATGGATGGCTTGGTGAACAAGCTGAATGACGGTGGCATAATGGAAGCATAGTGGAGGATGGTGTCATGATGGAAGTGCACGTGGCAGTACGTAAAATCCCAGCCATTTCTAACGTTTCTTTCTCGCATGTACAGAAAACTATGTTTATAGTCCAAAGAAGCCAACGCCAGTCATTACGCTTTCTAGCACACTTTTTTTTTGTTCGTGAGGCGTCAATAACTACCTCAATGTTTGTGGAGCATAGCCGCCGTGAATGTTTACATTTTGTGCAGGTACTTATCTCAGTTCGACATCCGCGATGTGTTGCTGTATTGCGATGTTTACAAGTCCAGATGTGTCGGTGTGAACAGCGACAACGTGTTACATCGTGGATCTATTGTCGAGAAGTTAATGAGCTCTGGCTTCGCAACTGCCTCTTACAACGGTCAGACCAGAAAACAGCCGCCCCTTCATATCGCCATGCTAGAAACGCAACTCTGGCAATTGTTGCACACTCGCTTACCTCAGCCGCACTTTAAGGTAAGAGTGAGAGTGCGTGGGAAGCTAAAATGCACAAACTTTTACCTTCGGCAAGCGTCGAAAAAAGCTCCACCAAGTACGACTTCCACCGTTCTATTCTAACACCATTTTTTCCATCAAGGGTTGAGCCTAAAGTACCGACCGAGTCCACCTACGTGTCATCGGCACTTCTGGGCTTTAGGATACACCATTATGACGAGTAAAAATGGCTTTGCAGCACAGCTGTGGCACCGGTTAACCAACGAAGCATTTTTCTTGTGTACGGTGTCCGCGGAAGAACCAATGAGTATCGATGCGACGCGCTTCCAGCAAATGCTCCCGGTCACCGTGAGCCGCCGGTCCCGCTCGCCGTCACTTCCCTCACTCGTAGACGACGACACAGACTTGTCAATTTTAGATGCGAAGCAGCTCTTTGACTAGCCTGTGTAACGCTGTCCCTCCATGCGCCCGTACGAACGCGCCGCAACGCGCTCCCCTCGCCGCAGGTGTTGGAGCGGTGCCAAGTAGGTCACGCCGCAGCTGCGCGTTGACGTCACGCTTCCCTCGCAGTGCGCGCTGACGTCACTCTCTCCCTCGCCTGCCGCGCGCTCGCCGCAGCGCCCGCAGCTGCCGCCTCGTCCGTTCGCCCGCAACACCTGCCGCTACCGCCGCTCGCTCCGGAACCCTGATGGGATGCGAAGCACCCGCGTTAGCGCCGTTCAACCCGTGACGCCACTCGTGCGCAACGCTGCTGCTTCGCATCCCATCAGGGTTCCCTTTGGGAAGATGGTGTTAATTTTTACATTTGATGCACCGATTTGATGGCATTTCTTCCCGCGCACTGCATTCGTTTTTGGTCAAGCCGTTATGTAGTTGTAGCTAACGATAGAGCTACATCTGTAGCGCGAAAAAACATCACAATACTCAATCGATCGTACGTATATATATGCATTTATCGAATGACCTTATAGTCGACATAAAGCATCAGCACATGTCGCCGTTCGGAAAGAGCCAGAAACGGCTATTAAACTTAGCAGTAAGAGAGGTAAACTGTACCTGCTCCTCGGTCCACTTTATATTTATTTTGCAGTTACCTTGTGGCTTGTAACAGAAAGGTAGCGCTGTTGCCACTATCGACATGTCATTCGTTACCGGCAGCAGTCAAATGGTGTGTTAGTATGTTAACTAGCCATTGCTACCGGTCGCAAAGCATGTCTTAGCGTAGAGTAGTGTTTAAGCACTCGGCTCACGATCTGAACGTGGCGCGTTCGACTCCTCGTGGTGGCGTTTGCTTCTTTTTTACAGCGAAAGCTGTTATGAGATCACAACAAGGGTCGTACTTGCGCCGTAGTTGTCCGCCGCCGCCGCCGCCACCTCCGCCGGTGTCCGTAACCAATATCGCCCGAAATAAGAAAAAAAACTAAATAAATAAAAAAAACCCTAAGACAGTATAGGAATCGAACGCGGGTCCTCTGCGTGGCAGCCCAGCACTCCACCACTGAGCTAGGCCGCTGCTTGAAACTGCTGTGCAAACTGACCCTATGCAGGCTTCATGTCGTGTAAGGAACCGTGTTAATGTGTGTTGCAAAGCTTTTTAGAACAGTAGAGTAACAACCAGGCCTCACACGATGCGAATTGCGTAACGAATGGGTCGTTCAATGCTCCAGCCCATTACAAAAGCCTGAGGCATAATTCTTCATCGTCGTCAGCCACAGCATCAACAAAGTGCACATAATGTGTAGCGGGCACCGCGCTTTTCCGAAGAATGACGAATAATGGCATAGTAGACGCTTCCCCACTACACAAAAATTATGATGATTTACGGCGTTGTGGGTACCATGCAAGAGTGCTTGTAGTAGTTGCCCGAAGAGGGTTTAATAAAGGCTCTAGAAAGGCCACTTCCTCCAGCTTTCGCTGTGACTGAGCTGCGCGTTCCGCGCAGGCCTGGCTGTTTCTTTTTTCTTTTTTTTACTAATGCTTTCGACATTGCCTTCTACACAATTATTTATGTGTGGCAGGTAGGCACGATGGTTCTGACACTGTTGAGCCGTTTTGCACTCAGTTATTCTCCAGCGTCCGCCATACGCCAGCATCCATCATGCTCCGGCATACACCGTATGTCACCATATTCCAGCAGCAGAATCCACCATTCACATGGTCGACACCTTTTGAATAGGGGTGAAGCGTTCTGGCGAATCCCATGTGTCCGCAGTTCGCGTCGTCGTGGAAAACACGTATAGAAGCATGAAAACGTAGAAAGCCTGGAACTACAAGAAGTAAACAGGTGTTCTGGCTGGAATAACTTTTCCTGTAAAGGACGCCGTCGGGATTTACAAAACAGCCTGGGTTGTAGTGGTCATTCGCTGAGGCGAACAGAGGATCTGAGCAACGGGTCTCACGTTGGCACGAGTGCCGCTGGCACAAGGAGCGAGCGCGTGTCAATAATAATTACAGCGTTTTGTGAAGCAGTAGATCCTGACCATTCAAATTATTTTTTTTTTATTTCGCGCCTGCCGCTTTACGTATGTGGTTATAATTCGGGTACAAAATGACAATGGATAGTTGTATTAGCAGATGTTGGTTATATATATTCTATTTCATAAATCTATGAAGTTAAAATTAAATTTTCATGTTGTGGATAATGTTTTCATTGTTTCTCTATTACAGATAATTGGCCATGAGATGATGCACGGTTACGATGTGACAGGGATCAATTATGGCGCGGACGGCAAGCCGCAACAATGGATAACACCCACGTTTCTGAGAAACTACACAGAGAGGGCGATTTGCTTGCGAGAGTCGCACGAAGCTGCCGTGAGTGCATGCTTCTTCACCTGGCAGGCTAAATTGAACACAATTTACAGCAATTCTGGGAAAAAGAAAGGCATGCACGCATGCATGTGACTGTGTTAATGTTTTTTGGCACGTTTACATGCTTGAGAAAACAAAGGAAAACTCAGCAGTGTAAATGAACCTGGTGTGGTGGTTGAATTTTATTCCTGAGTATCCCTGTCGCTGGAATGGGACAACATTGCAGGCAAATGTTGTCGTCATGCGAACATGACTCAAACGCCGTGCTCCGTATGCGGTATTTACTAAGAATAAACTTCTGTGTTCGAATCCCGCCATTATCGCCCTCATCCTCAACCCGCTATGCAGTTGAATCGTGTTATGACGAAAACTGATGCAGGGACTTATCGGTAATAATGAACGAGCTAAGGTTGGGGACGCATTAAATGAGATTTATTATTTTCATCGCGATAATGGCTGCACTAAAAGAAATATTTAGATTGCACGAGGCGCAAATCTCGAATGGTAACGTGGAAAGGAATGGAATCATTGATAGGTGAATTCAAAACAACATTTTATTTTCATATGGTTGTGTTATAAAAAAAATTACACCATCTCCCGCTAAAGGGAACCATTTGTAGATGTGAAGCAGCGGGCGCTAACGCTTACACTGGCGGCGGCGTTCACGCTGGCGCTCATCGCAGCGTTGCGCAGGAGAGAAAACTGGGGAGGCGCAAAGCACGCAGTGATGCAGCGGTGTTTCCTACTGGAACATGCCAATAGCTGCTAATGGGCAATGAGAGACAGAAGACTCCGACTGGACACAGAGACCCGCAGTCCGCTTTTAGTTAACGCGCACGGTGCGAATTTTTATTGTTCAACAACGCACAGGAGAAATCTCCCAGCGGCACCACCTTGCAGGTCAAAATCCAGTGCCATATATACGGGGTGGCCAGTGAACGGTTGTGCAGCGCGAGCAGTCGGTTTTTTCAACCAAGAAACTCGCTAGCAGACGCTGCCTGCGTCGGCGTCGCGAGGCGAGAGAGGGGGGGGAGCGTAGGAGACGAGAGAGAGGGGGGGGGGGACGCGCATGCGCAGTGGGAGTGTGGACGCCGCGGGCAGGGATGCCTAGAGGAGAGAGGGAGGAGCGTAGGAGGGGAGAGAGGAGGGGAGGCGCATGCGCAGTGAGGGTATGGTTGCCGCGGGGAGGGATGCATAGAGGAGAGAGAGGGGGGAGACGAGGTTTTTTATTTTTATTATTTTTTTAATGGGTTTGCGCAAGCGCAGTAAGGGAGGCCACGCGGCACACCACCACCACCACTACCGGATTAAGCTTCGCCATAAGATGCTTCACATCTAAAAGAAAACATCTCCCGCTAAAGGGAATCATGTGTGGATGCGAAGCAGAGCGGAGATAATTGGCTTGAGCGGGAGGAACGTCGCCGCTCTCAATTCACGGCAGCGGTCCGGGCGCTCATCTAGGCGCTGCAGAGGAGAGAGAATGAGGCGCGCGCGCTCCGTCATTTTCATACCGCGGAACTACCGTGGCGCCCAGCGGAGTATGCAGCTGTCACACCACCTGTCATGCGCGCCGCTCCGTAGAGGATTCCTAGAGGAAAGGACGGGTGGACCGTAGGAGAGGAGAGAGAGGGGACGTGCATGCGCTGTGAGGGTGTGGGACGCGGGAGCCGCTCTGTAGAGTAGATGATTCCTAGAGGAGAGAGGGGGGAGAGGACGCGCATGCGCTGTGGGGATGTGGGACCCCGGAGCAGCTCCGTAGAGTAGAGGATTCCTGGAGGAGAGAGGGGGAGAAGACGCGCATGCGCTGCGGGGATGTGGGACGCGGGCGCCGCTCCGTAGAGTAGATGATTCCTAGAGTAGAGGAAGGGGGGTGAGCGTAGGAGAGCATAGGGGAGGGGACGCGCTGTGGGGGGGTGTGGGACGCGGGGGGCCGCTCCGTAGAGTAGAGGATTCCTAGAGGAGAGAAAAGGGGTGAGCGTAGGAGAGAGAGGGGAAGGGGACGCGCATGCGTTGTGGTGGTGTGGGACGCGGGAAGGAGGAAATTACGACTGTCAAGTCACTGCATGAATTACTTGCAAAAGTGTTGCATGGCCCCTTTAGGTGAACAGGTGGGCGCGGATATCGGCGAAAGATACTTTGTTTTGCGTCCAAGCACATCATGCATAAACGTCAAAAAAATGGAATCTTTTCAGTTAAATGTTTCTTTTATGGAGGCAGAACTGGGAACGCTTGTGCCGTGATAGTTTCTGTAGCCAAGTTTGTTGTTTTGAACTAATATGGGTAAGTAGCTCTAATTAACAGCTCCCGTGCAATTGAAGTGCGAGGATAAAATAAATAGTCTCTAATGGCGAAGCAAGAACTTTTTTTAACTGCAGAAATCGGACCCGTACTACTACGGCTGACGTAACGTAAGCTTAATCACTTTTTTATGACTATTTTTGTGTTCTCACGGCATCACTGGAAGTAAACCCCCCCGCTCAAACAGTGCGATTAGCAGTGCGCGTGCGATAGATAACCGCATGCAGCCGAGAATCTTGCCATCATCGCCCTTTTCAAACTGCGCCGGGATGATGTTCTGGAAATGCCCCAGTGTGATGTTCTTCGGAAGTTCTCTCTTTCATCCGCCGTGTAGTTTTGTTACTTATATTGGCGGAAAAATTTTTCGTCGCTATAATTTTTTCGTAAAATGTTCGTGAATGCGAGCAGAGTTGCTATGTGCCCAGTACTTTGCATACGCAGATTAGCGTCTCCCTTATATTTCGTACTTTTATAAAACCTTCGCAGATAACAACCAGAGCCCGGCAGGCTGTGCTCAACGAAACCGTCGGACTCGGAGAACTTGGCCGATTTAGTTGGCGCCGCGGTTTCTCACGCGGCCTTCGCTTCCTTGCCTCCTGTTGAGCGGGATGTGACGCTTCCGGGCCTCAACCTGACGGCCCGAGCATCTCTTCTTTATCGGCCATTGCGCCAAGTTGGTGCGAGAGCCGGCACGAGTTTAGAGAAAATTACGCCCCGAGCCCCTCCCGCTGCGATGTGCCACTCATGAATATGGCCGAATTCTCGGAAGCGTTCGGATGCGCACCAGACACTCGTATGAACCCGTCTAAGGAAGTGCGTTTTTTGGGCGTGACGACTCCTTTTGTGTGACTTACACTTCTTTCGGTTTTTTTTTTTCAGAATACATATTTCGGAAATTACATGTCACTAACATGAACATCTAGATCGCTATGCCACAGGAAGTCTCATGTGTTGGAAAACATGTGATCTTCTTTAACCTTTAGGCCTATTAGAGCGCCGTGATTTCACTCGCTTCTGTTACAGCGCCGCACGAAAGAGGGCAGGGTATGCAGCACAAAAACTTGAAAACACACTCACTCCTCACCTTGCTTTTGCACTCACATCTTTGTCCATAAGCGAGAAGGGCCGGCAAATTTATTTATTCCGTCTTATTTTAGCCATACGTTCAGGTACAACCGTGAGAGAAAAAGTATACGTACCATTGCCGTCCGTAAACTTTTGCCGTCTGCACCCTCTAGGGGGGAGCCATCTGCTGAGGAGATAATTTATCTCACCAATTCCGTTAGATCAATGCTCTCGACAAGAGACGGCTCACCACTAGACGGCGATCTCGGCACGCGCTCGCGTGCTGTGCGTACTTTTGCCCACGGCTGTCCGTACACACAAGTGCAAGGGACCTTATGCAAAATAAATATGAAAGTTTTACGCGCTACTGCATTGCCATGCAAACGACGCTGACGCTTCCACTGTGTAATGACGTCATTTCCGTGGACACGTACATAAATATTACCAAACGTTATTTTTAGGACGTTTTTGGTGAAAGGGCATTCTTGCATGAAATTCTGTCGGAAACCTACGCTTAGCAGAGTAATATGTCAATTTAAAAGGTGTTCTTACGCACTGGTTTCTATAATTACTATACATTTCCCAATTATTTTTTTTTCTGGCAAACTGGAAGACATACAATTTTCTGTAAAATGCAAGTGAACCGAGCCAGCAACTTGCTATCTGTTTTAATTAAACTACTTTTCACCACTGTCCACAATCCACATTCCAGAAATGTGGTTTCTTCTTGCGGACACTGCCTCGCTCGTTCACCCTAACATGAAACTGAGTGGAGTGTTCCGCGTCTTAGAGATGGCAACTACGCAAATCACTGAGAACATGCGACATCTCTCGATGCCTACGCCCGAGCAGCAATGCTGCTACCACACCTGTTTAGACGAAAGTCCACCACAGGTCCTATTCTTCGCCATAGTACCGCCACTCTCTTCACTATGGTCCTCAGAGAGGATACAAATATAAAAGTCGCAAGGAATAACCCTCTCCCACGAAGTTTTCGTCCTTGCTACGAACGCAGCGTTATGTTAAAACCGTGAATATCTCATTGTCAATTTTGATGCTTGAGAGTTTCTGTTAACGAAGAGCGGGAAGGGCGCGGACACAAGAAAGCACAGACATACAGGACCACTGCTGATCAGCGCTTGTAATGAGTGCTCACGTTTTTCTTGTCCTCGTCCTTCGGGCTATTCAAGATGGCTGATGTCGCACTAGCTTGCGCATACGAAGGTACTCCTCAGCTCTGTTATCAGTCCCAACCCCCGTATGGACGATGTAAAAATAATTCACCTAACGTTTCCACGCCCACTCTGGGTCTTCAATGGCGTGTCCCAGCTACTGTTAACTTCGTCCCACTAGCTCGTGGTAATATCATTTCTGTGAATTCAGAACACCGTCACCGTATCTTCCCTCGCGGTCAAGCTAAGATGTAGGCAACTGCGGTGCCTTGAATTCTACATTGTCCCGAATATGATATCGCAGTAGTATGAGGAGAAATCGCTTTCGCTAAAATTACAACATTCTCAGTAACATTCTGGCTTTAATAAGCGGATATGACGGCCAACGCGAAAACCCTACTTATTTATTTATTGACAATTGCCGGCCTGATATTCAAGCCTTTAAGCAGCTGTGACGTTGATTACACATTCGGTAGAAACGACTTGAGCAACAAAATCACGCGTGCGAACAAAACAACAACAAAAAAAAGAGTGAATTGCAGCGCATAATACAATAACATCATTTCGAATGGTAAGCAATTCCATATATAAACTCATATGGCATGCTTTAGAAAAATGCGGTGCTCAACACTTGGTAAAGTTAGGAAAAAAAAAACTGTGTGCCGCTGCACTCAACGTGAGGAGGAAGGATCCTTATTCAGAAAAAGTAAGTAAAACTAGCAGTTGTTCCATATACGAATACAACCAATGAGCGAAGCTCCTTAGAAATGGGACGCACGCGGCGTTTCATTGTCCACTGGGCAGACGACAGGGGGAAGTAGTAGTAGTAGTAGTGGTTTATTAAGGAAATGACGCTTATTTCTGCAGCCAAATAGGGAGCACGGCGCAGCGTCAGGGGAAGGGGAAGTGGGAAATAAAGAAGATAGGCTTCGCGCGTTCGCCAGTTTTAGGGGAGAGGGCAGAGTCGAAGAACGAGGGAGAGGGAGACTAATCTACCTCCGTTTCGCATGCGTTCGTATTCTCGCGCTTTGCGCATCGTACAGACGCCATCCGCGTTCCAGCGCTCATAAAGCTCATTTATCCGCCCGCGTGAGGGGGAGACGCCACAGCTGGCACCGTGCCAGGGAGCTTCAACGGCGACGGCGGGGTGCCAGCCTAAGGAGCTTCACTCCTAAAAAAATCCACGCATATCCACGGAGTGAATGATGATGAGTGGGCGAAGCTCCGGAGGTTCATCGGTAAAAACCGTGAATCTTTCGGGAGTCTTGCCCAGTACATCATCAAAGACGGGACAAACACTGTGTGTAGATATTAAGAAATTTTATTTATTCGTGAGCCGTGATTTTCCGTTTTCGTACTGGAGCCGTGTTTTCTTCGTTGGTCGTGAGCCGTGGTGGTTACCGTTTACATAAGCCGTGACTTCCGTTCCGCCTTCATTATAACGGCTTTATGGTCGGTGAAGTGGAGGGATAGGGGTTCTTGGATGGGTCGTAGTGGGAAGTTTGCTAAGACGAGATCGATGCAGGTTCCTCGGATGGTTGTGGGTTGCATGTGGTCGATCACTACATGGCACCGCAGCGCCATCTAGTGATCATTCTGAGACCTAGAGGTGGCTACGACGCTTATTCTTCATCGTCATCAGCGTCATCGTTATGACGCATAGTGGGTACATTCCATGTGCCGTGCCGTGATGGCAGCGTCATCGTCATCGCACAGGGGTGGCTACGACGACAACGACAACGACGCGGGACTAGCCTATGCCCTAAGGAGCTTCGCCCCTAAAAATATGTCACCACCCAGTCACTTCGTACAGATGGTCAACCAGCGAAGCTGAAACGTGCTGCCAGGGTTGCCGTTGGTGGCTGCTTTGCGCCAAATTGGCTACTTTTGGACCCCGTTTGCGACGAAAATTTCCGTTTGGCGCCATGGCTCTTTTTTAAACTTGTGGTTTTACTTATTCAAAATGGTTGTATTTATTCATCAGTAGTAAAGACTGTTGATAATACCGCTTCTGTTCCTATTTGGATAGAAATTCGGCAATAATATCAAATGACATGGCTACTTTGGCTACCTTTTCGCGTGAGTTCTGGCGCCTTTTCATGTCCACCCAACGGCAACCCTGCGTGCGGCCACATGCGGTTGCAGTCGTCGCAGCCGAAGACGAAGCGCTGCTCGGGAAACTCCTGGCGAAAGCGGGCGTTGGCCCCGGCGAACGCATTGGTTGCCGAGCCACGGCCTTTGATGTGCGTCTTAGTCTACCGCGTTTCTTCCGTGCGTGACCTGCATATACATTATTAAAATAATAAAAAAAAGGATTCTCTCACAAACCCCTACCGCAGGTTTTTTTTTGTTTTTTTTTTGTTTTAATGGTTATAGCCGCATCGCGTAAAACCCAACTTCAAATGCGATCATGCGGTGAAGTTCTATACACGTCGGCAACTACGAGTTCGAAGTCAGAAAGATCGCTCAGAGTCAGAGATGGTGTGAGGGCATGCTCGAGCTCCCGTTGGCGGGCTTTTAAATGCGAATGCATTTCTTAGTCGGGCTATGTCAGGCATCCGGCGTTGTGCGGCGTTGTCCGGCGTTGTCCGCGGCGGCGCACTCACTCCCTCTCCCGTAGCAACAGCTGCGGGCGCGCGCGCTTATCCTCGCCCCTAGCAACCGGAGCATGTGGTGCGAGAGAGTATAGGAGAGGGTAGGTGCAGTGCTTCGCCACTCCTTCTCTCGCCGTTCGCTCTCTCTCCTCCCTGCGCCCCACTCTCCCGTCCGCTCGCGCCTCACTCTCGACCGTTCGCTGGCTGGGCGCCTCTCAAGGCGATGGCAGAAGTCGGTGTCGGCGCAAGAAATGCATTCGCATTTCCTCACGATTCCCTTCGGGGAGGTGGGGGGCATTTTTTTTATTTACGTCGCATAAAGAGGCGAGTAAAAACTGCATCTAGAAAATAACGCGTAAGCTGGCGAGGCACCATTTCGATCAATCTCTACCGCGAACCGCAGCACCTGCCTGAGGGGAGAGGTTCGAGGGATGGTTACTGCATTGCGAAGGATGTCACACCCTTAAATATTCAGGCCACATTGTGTCAAGCCAGTGTCGCTGAGATTAAATTTTTAAAGCTCCTATCACCTAAGAAGCGACTCCGGACGTCTAAAAGTCGCTGACATAACACAAGAGGAGTGCACAATGCTAGAATGATCTATGAAGGTCTATGATCTATGATCTATGAAGTGTGCTATAGTAGAGAATGTTGCGCAGAATGGAAGGAAAAAAAAAACGATACTTAAATTTTATTAACGCTGGCATGAAAAAAGAGGGGAGGGAGTGGCCATTTTTTCTTCGTTTATAATTAAATTTGGAAGGCCTCTCATATAGGACTGCTCTGACGTATCATGGCTTGACAAAAAAAAAAAAACACTCAACAAAGGATAGAACATCTAGAAGAATACAGTCGTACCCATTTTTGTTTAACTCTTTCCAGAAGGCCAGTCTGGGAAGGAGGCATAGGCGTGCGCACGAGGGGGGCAGAGGCGGCCCTGCCCCCTAGAATGTAAAGTACGATTAAGAAGAAGTAATAGATAAATAGGAGCAAATTTTGCGGTTTCCAAAATTCTTCTCGGAGCCACAATGAACACTGTTGCAGGGATGTTTGCTCAGCGATAAGAAATGAATGGTTCTTTCAGGGCAGTTCTTCTGCCAACAAATTGAGTGCGTGGTGCTGATTTCTAATCCTTCGATCACTCGCCCAACTGCTATTTCCTGTTCCTTTCCTATGATTAATGAATGGTTTCTTGTTGTACCAAGTAAATCTTGGTTATTCTCTTATAGTGGGTATGGGCAATCAGTAAAACAAAAAACGCAAAGAAAACAACGCGTTACAGAAATATCTTGAACACACAAGTAGCAGTGCCGTCAGACAACGCACCGAAACAGCACCACATATGCAGTAGATATTGAAGATCTCTTCAGCCATGAGTTGTCCACTAACTCAGCAAGGCCGTGCTTACTGTTCCCATCTTTCCCTTTAACAACAGAAGCGGCTCAGCGCGGCTCAAGACTGCGCGTGGGCTGGTGTGGCGGAGGAAGATCACTGGGGAAACAGTGCTTGGCGCACACGACACATTCGGATTTCCGAGAACAAGATTATCTGCACCGCGCTGCGACACCGGCTAATACTATAGCCCCTGGACTTGCGGAGAAACTGGCATTGCTCCAGCACTACTCTGTTCCTCGGGGTGCAGAAGGCGCCCACGTCTCCCATCTCGCTTAGCGTCTTGTATTCGACTCGATCCAACTACCCGCACTTTTTGTACTTTCGGAACCGCACAAAGTGCTGCGGAAACAAGGCGACATGTGTCGTGCATCGGACATTCTATGACTCCTAGAAACGTTTCCCTAAATTATCGGCAATCTGTTTCATGTGTTGTAGTATTTTGTGCGTCACTTCGTGTGTTTTACTTAATTTCCCCTCGTAGCATTACCCAGATGGCAGTTTCTTAGCGGATGAGCACTCAACATATTCCAACAGGAAGGAAGGAAGAAAGAAAGAAAGAAAGAAAGAAAGAAAGAAAGGAAGAAAGAAAGAAAGAAAGAAAGAAAGAAAGAAAGGAAGAAAGAAAGAAAGAAAGAAAGAAAGAAAGAAAGAAAGAAAGAAAGAAAGAAAGAAAGAAAGAAAGAAAGAAAGAAAGAAAGAAAGAAAGAAGACAACAAGGATAGAAAGAAAGAGTGGCGCACAAAAAGCTTTCCCGCCTGTGAAACGATGTCTTCGTCACCGCTCTAGTTTATTCTTTCTAGGCATCACACAGAGGAACAAAGGAACTAAATAATGGTACGCGAGGTGGAAAAAGAGCGTACTCGCTTCACACGTCACGGACTGAAGAAATAAGGCGAGTCAACGCGCATCGTCTAAATAAAGGTCAAGGCCGAGGGTAGTTTTCATTAGGAGACGTCTTATCGCCTGTCGACATTTGGGCTTGTTTTGTCTTGTTTGTCGTTTTCGTTGCAGACGGCAAGAAAACGCGAGCTCAGGCGAGTAACTAAGTGAAGCTGACCATATCCGAGGCCGAGTCGGCGAAGCGCCCCCTTACGCGGTCTCCGCTTAGCAATCTCGCCTAGTCGCCGAGTAGATTGCCGGGTGCCTGCTGATCTCGGATTGCGACGAAGCAATCTCGTGCTGTCGTCAGGACGTGTGCGTGTGTCCACGAAGGCAGACGGACGCAGGAATGAGGAGCGAAGCCTCGCTGATTCATTATTGCGCCGCTTTCTTCAAACAGTCTCACAGCAGCGATATTGCGAAGCCAAGGTCCATGTAACGAGGTCAAAGTAGGATCACAGTAACGAGAGCCAAGAACGTGACTGCCTTCTTGTCCATAGCGAGCGTGTGTACGATATCGTGTGCGTGTTCTTTTCTGCGTGTTGTAGGTTTGCGTACGCTTGTGTGTGCGTGCGTGGGCGTATGTGTGTGTGATAGGGGTGTTCGTGTGCCTTCGTGCACGTAGGGTGTGCGTGCGCATATGTGCTCCGTACGCACGTGTGGGTGTGTATGTGTTCGGGTGTAGCTGCACGCGTGCCACCTAGCGGGAGTTTACTAATGTGTGTTCGTGTGTGTTAACATTTTCTCGTCTGTATTTGTGGGGCGCGTATGTGTTCTTGTGTGGGTGCGTGCGAGTTACCTCGTGTGTGTTCACACGCAGGATTCGCAGCTTTTCTCAACAACAAAACAGGAGAAAAAAAAGAGAAGACCGTCCCGAATACTTTTATCTGCTTTTCTGAAGGGCGGCAGCGACGACAGCTAGACGGGCATGGTTGCCATGGACGCAAGGTTGAGACCACCAGTTGCCGTGCCTGTTTACGAATAGTAAGTAGTATACGTGACGCGCACGTCACCTTTGCCGTTGTCGTGTCCTCCTCCGCATGCGGTTCACAGTAGCCTACCATTGTAAGATTTATATTAAGATGATCTTCAGACAGCGACACACATCAAGGCACAAGATAAAAAAGACACAGCGCTCGCCTCGTCTTTTGTTTCTTACGTCATCGTTTATGTGCACTGTTTCAAGGAGAAGCTATAACAACTAGCCGAAATTTTTACTCTGTTAAATCCCTGCCTGTACGGGTGTGGGCTTTTCCATGACTTCAAATGCATAGAATGTCTCGAATGTGCCTTTGTCGCTTCAGTGGAACGTAAATGGGGCCCGTTAAAAAAAGCGCAAAAAGCCTGTAGCGCCCGCGGATCGCTCTACCATGCGCCGCATTCTGACAGCAATCCCCGCGCAGCGGAAGTTGCCATGGAAACCGAAAATGCTGTTTGCTCGTCCCGAGAGATTGTCGATTCAAAACGCATCGAAAAGATGGGCCAGGTAAACGACGGCACGTGCACCGCTCCGAAAGGTCATGCTGAGCCGCTTCTTTGCGAGACATTCAGGACGTCTGTGTAGCGACCGTGAGCAATGTCGCGTCCTTTCCTAAAGCAAATGCGATTACATGCGCGAGGTCCATTACCTCGGTCTTCATGGCAAGCCATCCCGGGGAGTGCTTGTAAAAACTCATCCGCTAAAGCGCCAGACAACTGGGAATGCCTTTGCACCAAGTGAAATTTTTTGGACTCGTTGTATGGTTGAAGATCATACAGCGAAAGGAGTTACAAAATCGGTCGCCGTAATGATGGTCTGCGAGCTTGGGCGAATTGGTTATTCTTGATCTTCTGCGTATAACGTTTGCATAACTATCCTACATGACATAAAATAATAATGGCGCGCATAAAACTGTGTGCAACGCATTCTTTATTTGTGCCTGGCCATAGTGCGTGCCACGTATAGAAGTACTAATTGATTGACTGATTGATTCACAGCGCTTGACGTAGTGGATAAAGTGACTACGAAATACTCTATGCTCACATGCTGCCGTTTCAAATTTAGACCATATAAATTCACAGTTCGTGATCATAGATTATTTGTCTAAACCAGAGCAGAAGCTACACATACATAATCGAGAACACTGAACCATCGCACTTCGTGATATCTGAGGCAAATATAAACGCAATCGTCAGTCAACGAAACGGCAATTTGAAACTGTACTCGCAACACAGCATGCAGGGACAAATGTACGGGCAGCGAGAAAGTGGTAAGCTATATTCTTCTTGTGCAGCTTAGTTTTTTTTTCACTCACACAAATGACCATAATTAATCAGTGCAATAACTTTAAGTGAAGGCGGAATTGTTAAAATAATTACTATAGCAATGTATCGCTACCGTAATTAGACCAACCAATGAACAAGACACATCACGAGTGATACATGCTACTTTGCACTATCAAGTCGATACACGTTTCAGCCGCAGTTGCAGTAATTTGAGTGAAGTCACAGTGGTCGAATTCACAAAGACTTTAATTTAACCTGATGGTTATTATCGGCACGGACAAGGGCCTCATGTCATATGTGTGTCGGACATAACAGTTTGTTATACCTAACTTTAACACGAGTTTAAGTGAAAGAACTGTTTGTGATTAGAGGGGGGGCACAGATTATTTTACGCAATGTTGCACGGGCCAGTTGTTGCGAGTTTTGTCCCTCGGTGAGTGACAAAACTTTTGTCGAGCGAACGCCAGGTCGATAAAAGCGCGCCTTTGCACGTTTTGTTATCTCAACGAACCCGTCTTTAGACATCTTTTTCGACTTGAACCACATATAAATCCTTGGCAATGATGCTTTTGCTTCAGCTCCGCCGCGGTGGTGTAGCGGTTACGGTGCTCGGCTGCTGACACGAAGATGGCGGGTTCGATCCCGGCCGCAGTGGTCCCATTTCGATGGAGGCTAAATGCTGAAGGCCCGCGTACTGTGTGATATCAGTGCACGTTAAAGAACACCAGGTGGTCAAAATTTCCGGAGCCCTCCATCACGGCGCGCCTCATTATCGTATCGTGGTTTTGGCACGTAAAACCCCCAGATACCATTACTATTATTTTCCTTCGGTCTTCATAAGCTTCTTCAATATAAGAGCGTCCGATAGCAATAAATAAAGGCGTTGCAGATTTTTCACGAGCAACATGAGCGGCACGTAAGACGTCTTGGTCAATCCTAAACTCTCATTGCGAAACGAGACTGCTCGAGAACAGAAGAAACAACAAAGAGTTGTAGAATCGTTCGGTACCGAGAGGACCCTAGGGCCTCGTTATGCGAGCTCCTTTTTGTATATATCTTTTGTATTTTTTAAAGTTTTTGTTTATCCTCTTTCCTTCACCTCCTTGTACTACTTCACCAGGCCGCCCCAACAACATGTCTTCTGAAATCTCATCATGCGCCCTTCTCGTTTCCTTCCCCGTTTAATACCGCCTTCTGTCCTTCTCAACAAGCGGCAGCGCTTCTTCCCGCGACTGCAGTGAGAACGACTGGCGTCTAACAACTCTTGGAACTCGTCGCTGAGAAGAAGGACCACCGCCACAAAAGATTGTCCCCGTTCTTAGCCCCAACGCAGGTCCTCAGCGCTGTACTCCGAGCACGAGCAACGAATAAAAGGGGACGAGGGAACCATTGCGAAAAAAAAAAGAAACAAAAAGAAAACAGATCTAACGTAGGCGGGATTGTCGCAAGTACTCGCTGATGTTTCTTTTTCGTCCTTCTCTCGACCATCAATTCCAGGTAGGAGGCCTTGGCCCTGGCTGCTTTTTTACGGCTCCTGGAGCGGCGATTACGACTGCTGGCTGACCTCCCGCCTTGTACGCTGCTGAGTTCTGTGCGAGACAGAAAGAATAGCGCGAGTAACTTTCTTTTCTATCTGTCTCTCTCTTGCTATCTCTTGACCTTATTTATACGCTTTCTGTTAATTTTTTTTGCGGCGCGTTGTTTAATTATTTCTTTGTAGTATCTAGTCTATTCCAGTAGTTATCCGGCTGAGGTATAATCATACCACTACGCGACAAATCCAACTCTCGACACGTATGACGTTAAGAGGCTCGGCCGTGTACGCTCGAGACTCCTTGGCTGACTTAATACGTAAGAAACATTTCACTCATCCGGCTGAGCCTGGAATTATCCAGACTTGTGCTTGTAGAAGGAAAATGAGACGAAAATATATAAAACACGTCTACTCGCGCTTATATACCAATGAAAGACTGAAAAAAAAAACAATAGGGACCGTGACTGTAGAGAATACCGTGCGCCGAAGTACAGATAGGCGTTCCTGGGCAACCCGTTTTACACTGATGTTAGGCGAGGAGAGGACGTAGAGAGAGAGAGGGCAAGGCGAATGTAAGGCTGCCAGGCTTGTCAAGACAAGGTTTGGTTGGCTATCCGCTCATGAGAGATTAATAAAAAAAGAACATAAGAAGAAGATAAGCATAAAAAAGGAACTCATTGGCCGCCTTCCTTTCTCCCGCCTGTCGAGCCTGGCCCCATTTAAAATCAGTAAGACTATCACTTCGTTCTTTGGTCCCTTGTGGTGATGCAGTTTCCATATCGATAAATTTCTTTCAACACATTGAGACTTAGATTGCCCCATGCAAAAAAAAAGGAAAAAAAAACAATTTCAGCGAGCAAGCTTGAAGACTGTGAATCTATCTATCTATCTATCTATCTATCTATCTATCTATCTATCTATCTATCTATCTATCTATCTATCTATCTATCTATCTATCTATCTATCTATCTATCTATCTATTACTTACCTCCTTCGTTCAATGAGAAATGCCTATCGTCATCGTTATCATTAGTATGATGTGGCAGTAGATAAGAATTATGCGTATAGTGGGATTCAATGCGAGATAGTAGACAGCCGTTAGTTTTCATTGCGTGATAAAGATACAGGTCCATCATTCATGCACTGACCTCCTTCAAGCTTTCAGTGGTACCAGCTGAAGCACAGCGGCGCAGAAACGTCGGCAATAAATAAGATTTAGAGGCACTCGTTTCCTAGCGCGAAAGTCCTATCTTCAGTATACTAAAGGTAATGTCCCTGGCCTGTTTACAACTGCTGCAAGGACACGACAACGTACTGAAGCAACAGTCGCGTTCCGAATTACCTTTACAGGACTGCTCTAGCACCAACACCAATGAACACGACGGATAAAATCCGGGAATATCTAGGTTGATAAAATATGGCTGAAGCCTTAAAGTCAGTAGAAGAGACGAAAAAAACAAAGCTGAATCAAGCTCGGGTGGCCTTCACTGTGGTACATCCTGAAATAGTGTAGTTGCTTCGACTGCGAGTCGTTTTCTGTCGGTGGGGAAGGTCGCCACGACATTGAGGAGATGTCGGTTCGTACAACGGCAAATACCATAATCAACAGAGTTCTATCGAGGACGAATGCGAGCAAGAAAAAAAGAGATTTCATTCCGTCGCCCAATAATTATCCAGCCCTTCGGCCGCACAGCATTGCTAATGTGGGGAAGGTGTCTGTTTGACAGCTATTTCCCGGAAAGACGAAAGAGACGAGACCCAACGGAGAAAGAAAATGCGGGCAAACAATAGCGAAATACAGATGAGGGCCTTCCAGTGAGAAGAAACTGCAAGAAAACGACGTCAACTTAACAAATAGACCGATCGGAAGGACGACCGAGTCGGAGAGGGAGTGCTGGAAAAGAAGCAACAAGCATATACGCCACCCCCTTTCTTCAGGATTGGGGGGAGTAGGGACGAGTGCCTCGGTCCTTCCATCCATCTATCCTTCCAGAAGGTTTAGCTCGGCACGTGTGCGCGTGCCATCGGACAGAGAAGAAAGCGGTCGTTGCTGTGGCTCCGTCTGGAGGGACGAGTTATACGACGGGACCGGAGTCGACGGGGGACTCGGGGCAGAAAGGAAAGGGGGGGAATAAACATTGGCTATGCAGTCGGACATCTAGGGGATGTTGCCTGGATATATATAGTCGGGACGACGCGTTCCTCCATCCATTTGTCACAGTAGATGTTTACGCCCTGCTTCTGCAGAGTTGCACCTGCTTTCCGCGGGGTTTCCGTCAACCTACCGGTGTAATGCGGGAGAAACCAAGCGAGAAAAGGAAATCAAGCCACATTTTCAGAAATAACGGCGATCGTGCTTCGCTTCCTTCTCTGTGGTTAGAAAGCCTATAAGTTTGGGGACGTACTTCAAAGGGACCGGCTTTGCTGCTTTGGAGATGTACGTTCGCAACATCCGCTTGGAGTATACAAAAACATGTTTTCGAATTCTGTTTTTGGCAACACTAGTATGCTGTCACTCGCCGGGTATACATACCAGGAACACTTTTATCCCGCTGGCGACTGCGATAGACGCATTGCTATAACTTGAAAGAGCGCAAGTTTGGGCATGTTGGTAATTCATTTCAACGTTTAAAGCGCAATGAAGGAAGAGGACACTGAGAAAGAGACGTTGTGTCCGGTTCTCCCCTGTGTGTCCTATTCCTTACGTGCGCTATAAACGTTGAAATGCACATTGGTACATTGATATGTTACTAAACAGGAGACTTAGCACACAGCATATGAAGAGCAAATTAAGGTTACGTAGAGGCGTCTTACTGTGCAAGGTGCAAGAACTGTATAACGAACTTTGTAAGCACGCTGCCTATAACCCAGCAGTTGCAGTACTGAAGTAGCCTTGTTTTGACACAAGCCTTCCTTGCAATGTGTATTGGGAGCCGTCGTGCTCCAAGCAGTAAATATCCATGAGGCTATCTAGAATTTGCTGTTGGTGCTGAAGCCAACCACTAGGGACACTTCAACTGGTCTGCCTTGCGGCGAGTTTCAAGCCTGATTAACATGCGTGATGTGCATCTATTGTGCGTATTCGTTTCTAAACACTGACATTCGCCCACCATGACTGTCCAAGAAACGGGCACTTTAAGAAGTATAGCCTTAGATACATTTAAATCATTCGGCTAGTTGTGTAAAGTATCTTCAACCATCACAATTTTAACCCCCCTTTCGCGTGCCTTCTAACTAGTGTTTGTGTGCATGCGTGTGTGGTGTGTTTGTGCGTGCGTGCGTGCGTGCGTGCGTGCGTGTGTCCGTGCGTTCGGGTGCGCAAATGTTCTTTTCCCTATCCTGAGCCACCATCTTGACGCGTTGAAGCTAAGTGACCGTGGCAAAGGTGGTCGGGAGAGTCTGCAAGGCGAGGATTCTCAAATCCAATTTCCAACTTTCGCCTGAGGTGCTTTCGCATGCTTAGACGCGTTGCTCTGGCAACGCCGAGAGCCCACGTCTAGTCATCGGCGATGCCAGCGCTTTCAGTCCCGTTCACCCTTCTCATCCTCTTTCCCGATTCTGGCGCAATTCGCTTCACGACAATGACTCGATCGTGCGACGCATGTAATCAGTTTCTGGGGCACAGCGCTTCCACCGACACAATGCAAAAAGAAAGTTACAGCTTCGACACATCGGGGAGTTAGCGGCTTCTCATGGACATCTAACATTTTGTTACCTTTCAAAAAGGCACTCACACTCACAGACGCCCATTCATCGCTTTTCTGGTCGTTGTTGTTGTTGATGGTGGTGATGGTGAAGATGTGTTTATAAAAATGCAAAAAGAGCGATCACCTCCTGCTCTGGGCTCTGCAAAGCAAGACTGCGCAATGTAGTTTATATTCTTATACCACTGACGCAGCACTAAACGTTGTTTCCTGCTGTGCCAGAGGCTGCTGCCAGAACGTAATGGAAGTTGTTGGATGAGGCTATGCGTGTGACAGGTGACATGCCAGGAAAAACATTCAATTCTACTACGTAACGCGTGATTCAGATCGTGATTGACTCATCCTTCACCGTCGCCCTACTGGTAGCAGCTAGCAGATGCTTAGTGTTTGGTTCCGCATGAGCAATCAAAATGTTCCAAAGCTGGCCGACAGTATACAGCATAGCATAGCGCAGCGCTGCAAAAGACTATTGCTGTCTGCATTGCCACATAATGGCAGTGCCCATGAAAGTCAACTCACTTGGTTCCGAGATGTATAATTTTTTATTTGTTTCCAGTCCTACAGATACAGAGTAAGACCATGCGCATAAGCGGCGCGTAGATTTTTTAGTCAGTTTCAGCACGCACAAAGCAAATAAATAAATAAATAAATAAATAAATAAATAAATAAAAAGAAAGAAGAGTACTCTACATTGTCAATTCTTGTTGTTGTGGTTGTGTTTTCACTCATCACACACTCCGTGCGTACTGTGAAGTACTGCAGCGAACGATTAAGGCATCATCAGCGCTATCCTGCAAGAAAACATCAATGAAGCTCTGAGATCGTTTCATTAAAGCTGCTGTGCCAAATTAAGTGCACGCTGCCTCTTTCTGTCATCCGCCATTAGTGTTCTGATTTCCCTTGTTCGACCTCCCCATACAATTGCAAGAAAACTTCAGCTTGAGCTCTGTTAGTTCGACTGATTTGATCGGCTTCTCTCTTTTGTTTCTCTCTCTCTCTCTCTTTGTCACCGCGAATTTCTATATGACTAGGTGCTGGCAGATCGCGTTCGCAGAAAACAGACGCGTAGAACAATTTTCGGCGAAACGATTAAATCGACGAATCCAGTGTTTCTGCGTCGAAAAAATGAGATGGAGTGAGAGTAAACATAAAGGTGTATGATATCGCCGATTTGGCAGCAAATGACGCGAACAGTTTTGCCTCAAAGACAAGACCACTTGCATAAGAAACGAACTTTGTGCCACTTGTGCACTTTCGAAACAACGGGGTTTCTCACGTATGCTACATGATTTCATTTTGAAACCGCCGTTGGTCGCCGTTGATGAGATAGTATGCGTCGTACGCATGCGAAACACCGGGATGTTCGAGTGTATGTATGCCTCTTTATTCGTTCAATATAGTCAGTAATGGCAATACATAAATTCAGTATAGCAATAATCACCATACTAGACCCACCTTAGTTACAGCTTCGCTGGCTTCCATCTTCGTTGTCGTAGAAGGGCTTTGATTTTTGTTAAGTACTGGCACCGCGTATCTTATAGTAAACAAGCCAGCCAAAGGCCGGAGCCAGTGAGGAGGAAAAGGAATCACTGACAAATGAGGGCGGCCCGTCGACAAGCTCCAACTCCGGCCGACGGCGGCGCCATCTTGAAGTATCGATTCCTCTCCTTAAAAAAAATCCTTAATTGAAAAGCACTCTTCGTGCTGCGCTGAAGGGTGAGCAGGAGGGACTCACTTCTACCCGAGCAGCTCCTTCGTCACATCTCTAGACAGGAAGAGGAGAGAGAGAGTTCGGGAAGGGGCTGTGCGAAAGGGTGTTTTCGATACGGAGCAGGATGTCGGCGAGTGTTGTAAGCGACTCTCCGTGTACGAGAGTCGTGTTATGGTATTTGTGCGCTTTGTGGGCGCGGTCTACTGCGCTGTTTGCGTAGCCTTCGCTTAGAGCCACCACAGCTCTCGTCTCAGCGCTTATGATATTATTTTGATGCGTAAGCAGTCTTGAGATAGCTCCCCGCAGAAACTCGTGTGGGGATGCGTGGGGGGTGAATGTGGAATAGCCAGGCATAGTAGAAAAAAAAACGAAAAAAAAAATGCCCCCCACCTCCCCGAAGGGAATCGTGAGGAAATGCGAATGCATTTCGCGCGCGCTTCACTCCATTTATATATACGTGCGAGCGAGCTGATGGGAGTGTGGGGCGCAGGGAGGAGAGAGAGCGAACGGCGAGAGAAGGAGCGGCGAAGCACTGCACCTACCCTCTGCTACATTCTCCACACACGCGGGAGCTCCGCCGAGCTTCCGCGATGCGAGCGCCCTCACACACCAGAGCGCGCTCCTCCTCTCCACTCACTCTCCGCTACTCCGCCCGCACCACCTGCTCCGGTTGCTAGGTGCGAGGATAAACGTGCGCGCTCGCAGCTGTTGCTATGGGAGAGGGAGTGAGAGCGGAGAGATAAAAAATTACACCAGCTTCCGCTAAAGGGAACCATGTGTAGATGTGAAGCAGCGGGCGCTAACGCTTACACTGGCGGCGGCGTTGACGCTGGCGCTCATCGCAGCGCTGCGCAGGAGAGAAAACTGGGGATGCGTAAAGCACGCAGCGATGGAGCGGTGTTTCCTACTGGAACATGCCAATCGCTGCTAATGTGCAATGAGAGACAGAAGACTCCGACTGGACACAGAGACTCGCAGTCCGCTTTTAGTTAACGCGCACGCTGCGAATTTTTATTGTTCTACAACGCACAGGAGAAATCTCCCACCGGCACCACCTTGGAGGTCAAGATTCATTGCCATATATACGGGGTGGCCAGTGAACGGTTGTGCAGCGCGAGCAGTCGGTTTTTTCAACCAAGAAACTCGCTAGCAGACGCTGCCTGTGTCGGAGTCGCGAGGCGAGAGAGGGGGGGTAGCGTAGGAGAGGAGAGAGAGGGGGGGGCGCGCATGCGCAGTGGGAGTGTGGACGCTGCTGGCAGAGATGCCTAGAGAAGAGAGGGGGGGAGCGTAGGAGAGGGAGGAGAGAGGGGTGGAACGCGCATGCGCAGTGGGAGTGTGGACGCCGTGGGCAGGGATGCCTAGAGGAGAGAGGGGGGAGCGTAGCAGTGGAGAGAGGAGGAGAGGCGCATGCGCAGTGAGGGGTGTGGTTGCCGCGGGGGGGGATGCCTAGAGGAGGGAGAGAGGAGGTTTTTTTATTTTTATTTTTTAGGAGCGAAGCTCCTTAGCCTGTCGGTCGTGCGTCCCTTGTATGTAGTAGCCACCTGCTGATGACGATGACGATCGCGATGCCATGCAACACATGGGGATGACGCTGCCATAAGGGCAGCGTCATCATAGTGGGGAATGGAATGTACCCACTATGTAGTAGCCACCTGCTGATGATGACGATGACGATCGCGATGCCATACAACACATGGCATCGCGATATGGTCTCACATGCATATCGTTTGACCACATGCAACCAACCACCATCGCGTCTTTGATGATGTACCTCCGGAGCTTCGCCCACGCATCATCATTCACTCCGCGGATATGCTGTGATTTTTTAAAGGGTTTGCGCATGCGCAGTAAGGGTGGTCACGCCGCACACCACCACCACACCTCCTCAACCTATCCTCCTCCCCGCGGACCCCGCCGCCGGACAACGCCGGATGCCTGACATAGCCCGACTATGAAATGCATTCGCATTTAAAAACCGGTCGACGCCAAAATAACTCGCATGGTATCTTATGCACTCACGTGAGATCACTTGTAGGAGAATTCCATGGTCTTTTTCTTTTCTTTCGCGTTAGATTGCAAAGATTCCCCTATCCCCTTCGAAATATTTCTGCTCTATGCGTTGGTTTGCACTGCCTCCTGGCTCAGAGGCATTGCAAGCTTCCCGCGCCTCACGTGCCTCCACGAGCAGCCAACTTATGACCAAGCTACAACGTCGCACGCTGACATCGCCATGTGACGTTACTTTATGTGGCTATGTGATAGCGGTCTCCGTCAGCGTTTCTATATGTTGGTCAAAGGAAGGTATTCTAAATAATGATTACAAGCAACCTTCCCGCAAGACGTTTCTGCTTGAGTGTTACTCGCCGTTGGGCTTGTTTGTGCATGTTTTGCATCAATAGCATAACTTGTCGCCAAAACCACGACCACACAGGGACACAAGGGAACACATAAACAGGCTCCTTCAACTTTTTTTTGCTGAGAGAAATCCAGAGCGGGTGAAAGAGGGTGTCTTGAGGCTTTCTTGAGCTGTGTTTGCGCTTCTAAGAAGTGAGAAATCCGCCCATTGGCCAGTCAGTAAGTCATGTCGGTCGGGGTTTTTTGGCCATGAAAGAGGGCGCATGATCTCCACGATGCTGAGCTGAAAGGCGTTGGCATGAACCACCTTTCCTAAGCTATTTTAGGCCATCCACCTAATTACCACATTACAGAAAAAAACAATGAACATCCACACAAAAGAACAACGTGACAGTTACCTTCTTTTTTAGATGTTTTCTAAAGGGCATTTAAGTGTAATGATCGCTAGCTGAAGTAAACCTGAAGCTCAGTCTTCGACTGCCACGCCTTCTAGTAAGTGACGTTCAAAAAATGCGTCGTGACTCTTTGTGATGGTGTCAAGCAAAGGACGTGCCCTCAACAGGCTTTCGCGCCGCAGATGTCGAAGGTAGAATCCCCCCCCCCCCCCCAATCTCTGATGACAGCCAGCGCACGCCCACAATAAGACGGTGCAAGAATGGAGCCCATCGAACAAAGCCTCAAAAGGCGTTGTCAGAGGCGTCGGGATAAATAAGCAAATGAAAGAACGGGCGTCGTAGAGATGGCCATACAACGCGCCTTTTGTTGATAGAGGATGCGAAATGAGGGCGTGGCAGCGAGCACAATGGCGTTGGTTTGGTGTGCGGCCTACATGTAATGCCTATTGCGGGTATTTTCGGTCGACCGAAATGCGTTAATTGGTAGCAGCGTATTTCGACTGCAGTTACAGGGGAAATAGACGTTTACACGTTAAACCTATTTAGTAACAGAAAGCCGTTTATGCGGTTGCACGGAACAGAAAATGGCTGATGACGATTACTAAGGCGAAAGCCTTAGATGAGTCATGAAACACGAAAACTGACCGGCGCCCCTCGTCGGCGGCGTCAACACAAATGATGCGAAAAATCATCATCGCTTGATGACGTCACCATATGACGTATCATCGACGTCAGAGATCACCGAACTACGACATGTCATTATGACGCCATCGTGACGTGGGATTGATGCCACGTTACGTAACATCACATGATCAAGTCATCACATGACACCGTAGCTCGGTTAAAGGTGTGCCGATCACGGAGGCTGTGGAAAACGAGGTGAGGTCCCTCCGATCTTAGAGGCACTGGAAAACCAGGCGCAGAGAGCTTTCGGAAGGTGGCGGGGCAGGATCAATACGTCGACTGAGAACAAAAAAAAAAGAAAAGAAAAGAAAAGGAAGAAGGCTTTCGGTTTCCATTCGTCTTAGGTGACTGCTCAAGGCACCTGTGAGTTCTTGTTTTGATACAATAAACTTCCGCAATGATGAAAAAAATTCCCGCCCATGCGCGCCGTAAAGATTGCTAACCAGCGAAGCTGGAACCTGTGGCCCCAGTGTATGCCATTTCGTTAATCCCGGTGGTTAATCAGTCCTTCTCAATTATTAGGCATATGCAGAAATCTTAATTGGTGCTTGCCGTCCATGTGTTCCATACAACATTTTTAGCGGACCTATGGTCAGTGTTGATATTCGCCCAATTTCTGTGTGGCATATGCACTAGGAGTTTTTAAGTATACATGACGGATGAATTTTAGTTTCTCCTAGCTGTACGCAGCCTCGCGGTAAGATGTCTTTAGAGTGCATGTATAATACACTCTAATACACCTCTGCTACTATGTACGCCTTTGGGGGGTACTCTGACGACCGAGCCCAGCTGTGACAGAACGCAGTGGTGGATCGTGGTATTGTTTTTGTACACTTTAGTTTGTGCCGCAACACAAATGACACTTGGGGCAAACCACAAGAATGTCTACAACCTGAGCCTGCATCATCTTCATTCATTGCCAGTCTCTCACACCCTCCATTACCATTTCTAAAATCTATATTATTCAGAAGATACTCATTTTGTTTTTTCCGTATATATATATATATATATATATATATATATATATATATATATATATATATATATATATATATATATATATATATATGTGTGTGTGTGTGTGTGTGTGTGTGATATTGTCCGACCTGGTTTGTTTTCCAGGCGTAACCTATAAACCAAACTTGGGAAGCTTTCAGTTCTTCTCTTGTTAGTATAAGATTATATTTGTGCTTAACGCAGAGCACAGAGAAACAATAGTTGTTGTTCTGCGCACATTTTTAGCGCAGGAGGCCAGCTAATGACATCGAAAAACAATGAACCATAGGATTTGTAAATTTGGCCTCTTGCGCTTTGGCCTTCGCATTTTTGCACAAATTCATTCGATGTACTCAATTTATACGACTGCTTTTCGCGCTATTCACCACCATCATCATCAACCTGATTGCGCCCTCTGCAGGGAAAACGCCTGTCTCATGTACCTCTAAACAACCCAGTCCTGTGCTTGCATGCTGCGGCCACTTTAGACCCGCAGACTTCTTAATCTCAGCTGCCCACCTAAGTTTCTGTCCTCCTTTCGCACGTTTGCCTTCTCATGGAACTAGTCTGTTACTCTTAATGACCAGCGGTTATCTTGCCTAGGCTCTACATACCCTGTCCATGTCTATTTCTTCTTCTTGATTTCGACTAAGGTGTATTTAACACCCATTTGTTCCCTGACCCACTTGTTCTCTCCTTGTGCCTTAAGTTTACACATATAAATTTCCTTTCCACTACTCGCTGCGTTGTCCTCAATTTAAGCGGATCTCTCTTGGGCTGTTACCAGGGCCGAATACATAAATAAGTAAATACACAAATAATGCCTTCGATATGCTCACTACGCACGTGCCTTCAATACTGGCAAATTTTAACGCTGCAATGAAAAAATCACGCGTTCCCTGATATATATATTCCTAAGAGGACGCGAAGGCGAAAACCACCTTCTTTTGCTTATCAGTGAATTGTATTGACCCCCCCCTTATGACCCCCCGCCCGAAAGCTCTCTGCATCTTGGCGACCTGTGACGTAACGATAACTTCACGGGATCACATTGTTTTTGCGTCACTCGGGCTGACACCGACGCCGCCGAAGGTCACTTTTCGCGTTTGATGAGGAATCTAAGGCTTTCGCCTGAATACCATGCAATCCTTTGTTTATCCTGAATTCCGCAAGTGGTGTGCCCCTTGGATTCAAGCAAAGTGATCGCACGGTTGCCCAAGACAGACAGATGCAAAACATATCTACAAGTGCTACATGGGGGCCTTTGCTGCAGGTTGCGGGTCCACCCCGACGATCGCGAGTTAAAATAGTAGATGCACGGATGCGCCGTAGTAAGATATGTAAGAAAAACTCTCGGCTTGATAACTGCGATCGACTGGCCAGACGCAAATATGGATTGGTATTGATCCATTGTCTGTTTGTCCGGAGAGCACGCGGGCGCCGTGGGTTGTTGTCCGCCTGAGTTACTTTTTCCTTTACTTTTGCCTGAATAAAAATTTCATGGAAACGAGGAACCAAAAAGACGATCGCGTTTGGGAAAAGTGAAGAGGAAAGAGGTGGATGTGTAGGGAGTTCCGTTGTGTTCTGACTGGCTTGCTGTGGAGAGGCTGAGATCTACATCCCCTCTGATACTGCATAAGTTTTGCAGCGCAAAAAATAAAACAGAAGAGTGGCCACCCAAAAAAAAAAAGATCAAGTAAAGAAAAAAAACATGTAGCAAACTGAAACAAAAAAATATATATAGCATTGTAACGGACAGTTCGCTTGCAGGAGTTCAATTTGCAATAGACTGATGCACACTTGTACATATATGTACAATTCTTACCCACACTATGCGAACGAGCACATTATTTCAAATATAGCAACACGTAGGCGTTCATTACAAGTGCTTTTCTAGTCCATTGTCCACTAATAAGTATTTTAAGAAGGTGTTCGCCTTTTGCTGAAGATGCTTTTTTTTAGTAATTTTTGCTATATGAGAGGGTGTCTTCCCGAACTTGCTAGTTGTTTTTAACTTTTTTTCCGTTCAGTCGCGTGTTTTACTCATTCCAAAAGAATCTAAAAATGTGTTTGGGGAGCTATCCAGGGTGACCCTGAACCAACGCGCCTGCCGACGAGTAGGAAAGGAAAAAAAAAATGTTTCCCCGCCAGCATCATGGCACAGTTTGTTCTTGCGCCCGATCAATCGACGCCACCACTCAGTTCGTCCATTGCAAAATGTGCGGACACTGACACGACAACCACGTGGTGTCGTGTGACGCGAGAACGGACAAACAATGAAAGACGATCGCCTTCAGTTGTGTCCCGTACTTACCCAGGATTCAGCGGATGCGCTCTTTAACAAGCACAAACAGAACTGGAGCATTTGTTGACGATGAAATATCTCGCTTGTTCCATATCCTACAGCGCTCTTTCTCAATTGCTCGAGGATTCCTTTATATTTGCATAGTAAGCAAAACAACAGCTCGTTGTTCTAGCAAGAAAACAAAGAATAAGGACATCGTACTTCAACAATTCCTTCAGCTGTGAAATCTTTTACTGAACCAGCAGCATCGCATCACTGGGAACATCAGGTCTCGTATTAACATTAACCAATTATGCTGAAGATTTTCTTAAGAGAATACATTAGCCATTCATGGCGCGGGACATTAGTGGAGGCTGCCAACCAGTAGCAAAAGAAAAAAAAAAGGACTTACGCAATAAAAGTTAGGTGAATTTGGTCCCAGATTATAACAACGCTGGGGTTGCTTTCTTATGATAATTTACGCATAGACGCGTTTATTTTCACGTGTAAAAACCTACTTAGTAACGTAACATTTAGAAAGCATTGATTGGTCTTTTTAGAGTTACAATGGTGAGATTCGGGACCTCCGTAATTAGGTCTTAACAGGGCAGTGAAACATTAATAATTTGGTGTGCCGTTGACTTGCATGCAGCCATTTCCCCGGTGAGTCGGTCATAGGTCGGAGAAAAAATTGGAGCTCACTCATACTCACTCAAGATATATACTTTGCGATTAGAACTCACTCGGACTCAGACTCGCCAAAATTTTCCTCAACCGGACTCACTCGGACTCAAACTCACGACTCAGTCTGAGTCTCAGTGAGTCGACCCATGAGTGAATTTACCAACTTCTGGAGTTGGCTACGTCGTATTCGAAATCCAATTGAAGCATAAACTTTCAGCACGCCATGTAGAAAATGTCTTGTTTGTTGCTTCTTTTAAAGAACGCCGGTAGATCCGTAGAAATATCATGAACTTCCATCCGCCTGACTTGTGCTATTATGTGTTTTGTTTTCCCAGCGAATGAGATGTCTGGTACTCGCAAATCACCACGTCGAAGATCGATTTCCTGTAAATCTGTGGTTCAAATGCGTGAGAGGACCCGGTTGCTGAGAAACGGCAGCCATGAATGAGCGCATGCGTTTACAAGTCAGTATATCGCGTTGCTTTTATGACAACCTTCTTAGAATTGACGCCGGTTAAAGTATTGATCTTCTACACCAGGGGGCCGTGTCGCCTACGCCGTGCCGGGGGCCGCCCAAGACAGCCACGAAGGCCACATGCGGCCCGCGTGGCTGTCTTATGCGGCCCCCGGCACGGCGTCAAACCCCTCCTCCCATTCACTTGCCACTGCCTATCTGAAAGCCTACATGACAGTTTTGACCTAAAATGGGATTTTCGCTAAAATAAACATGGTTTTTGGATCCAGTTTTACAAATTAGTGTCAATTCGACGAATTTTTACGCTTTGTCTGCAAATGACCCCCCCCCCCCTATTTTAAGGCGAAAGCCTTTGATGTCTCATGCTCCCGTCCCTCCGGTGTCCGTCCGGCGTTCCGGCGTCGGTCCGTCCAACAAGTGCCGCCTCAAAAGGTTGCCGTCCGTCCGTCCGTCCGTCTGTCCATCCGTCCGTCCGTCCGTCTGTCGTTCATCCGTCCATCCGTCTGTCCGTTCATCCATCCGGTGTCCGTCCGGCGTCTGTCTGTCCGTCCTTCCGGTGTCCGTCCATCCGTCCGTCCATTTGTCTGTCCGTCCGTCCGTCCGTCTGTCTGTCCATCTGTCCGTCCGTCCGTCCGTCCGGTGTCCGTCTGTCCGTTCGTCCGTCCATCCGTCCGTCTGTCCGTCCGTCCGTCCGTTCATCCGTCCGTCCGTAAGTCCGTCCGTCCGTCCGGTGTCCGTCCGGCGTCTGTCCGTCCGTCTGTCTGTCCGTCCGTCCTTCCGGTGTCCGTCCATCCGTCCGTCCGTCTGTCTGTCCGTCCGTCCTTCCGGTGTCCGTCCATCCGTCCGTCCATCTGTCCGTCCGTCCGTCCGTCCGTCCGTCCGTCTGTCTGTCTGTCTGTCTGTCTGTCTGTCTGTCCGTCCGTCCGTCCGTCCGTCCATCCGTCTGTCCGTCCGTCCGTCCGTCCGTCCGTGCGGTGTCCGTCTGTCCGTTCGTCCGTCCATCCGTCCGTCTGTCCGTCCGTCCGGTGTGCGTCCGGCGTCCGTCCGTACGTCCGTCCATCCGTCCGTCTGTCTGTCCGTCTGTCCATCCGTCCGTCCGTCCGTTCGTCTGTCCGTCTGTCTGTCCGTCCGTCCGTTCGTCCGTCTGTCTGTCTGTCTGTCTGTCTGTCTGTCTGTCTGTCTGTCTCTCCGTCCATGTCCGTCCGTCCGTCCGTCCGTCCATCTGTCCGTCCATCCGAGCTCTGGCACGGAGCCAGGTGGCCGCCGGGATGCGCAAACGGACGCCGGTCGCGTCGGACTCTACAGCGCTCGCGCTTTGCTTGCGTAGCGTCGCTGTGCCCAGCGTTTGCAAATTGACCGACGCCGTCTCAATGGACACAGGCGTTCACGGAATACACTTTCGAATTTACAAAGGGTGCGTCAATTTACGAGCTGGAACGCGGACGGCGTTTGTACGATGCGCAAAGCGCGAGAAAATACTAACGCATGCGAACAGGGGAAGATTAGTCTCGCGTCTCGCGGCGATTTACGGTAAAAAATTAAAAAAAGAAAACACGCACACATTCGGTTTGCGTGTTATCCCACTGAGAGTGTAAAAGAAAAAAGCAAAAAAATAGACAGCATATCCACGAAGTGAATGATGGTGAGTGGACGAAGCTCGGAGGGATCATCCGGGTAACCATGAATCGCCCCCCGTACATTATTCACTCGATCATGCAAAGACGTGACAACACGTGTCACGTCTTTGCATGATCCTGGGTGTTCGATCGTGAGCTGGGCACGAGCGTCGCCGACTTGTGTTCCGGGTGCTCCCAGCCTCAGCGACAACGCCAGTTCGCGTTCCACGACAGAGGAAGACGATGCCACCTACTCAGACGCCGAAGTCCACACCAGTGCTCGACGCAACGCCTCGCCTCCGCATGCATCGCCACAGAACGCTGCTGTGAGTTGTGAAAGCCACGCGTCCTTGGCTATGGGTTGTGCCGCCGTGAGTACCGGAGCCGCCGCATGCTCCGCGGATACCGGCTGCCCTGGTTTTGCATGCGACTCACACGAAAGCACCGTGGAGCTGACTACCTCCTCTTAGTGGAACCACTAACGCCATTTAGTGATATTATTTCCAAGGACATATACACACAACGCCATCTATTGATCAATTCATAAACTAGAGGTGACTACATACATACAAACAGAGGAGGGAACGACCCACACTCTAAGGAGCTTCGCCCCTAAAAAAGACATGGCATAGTCAGTGGAATGGCCACACGCTTTCGCCGAACACACTTTGGAATGCACAAAGTGTCCTTCAATGTTCTGTGCGGCCCCCGGCTGTGTCGGTTTCATGCAACCCTCCGCCTCAAAAGGTTGCCGACGCCTGTTCTACACAGCCAAATTGGCGCCATTGACGCATTATACGCTACGGGTGTGGGAAAAGTTTCTTAAACGTGATATATCTTGTCATGCACTGATAAATGCGCGCCTCCTTTTCTATCCTGTGCAGCGCCGCGATGAGTGCTCGGGCCGCGGCGAAGCGGGAGCGGCGACGTTTCTCCCGCTCAAGCTAACAATCTCCCCGCTGCTTGGCATCCACACATGGTTCCCTTTAGCGGGAGATGGGGAAGATTTTCAGATAAAAGGAAGGTGCATAAAGTTCAAGGATGTATGTTATACTATTTGTGTAGCTCAAAAGAACATGTGTGTGAAAATATTTTGCTAAATAAGGGAAGAGACGTGTAGTAAATCAGCGGGCTACTGGTTAAGGCTCTTCTTGCCAGAGGGCACGTTGTTGGACGAAACCGAATGCCTTGGAAATCATTTGCCATCCATGTGCGTTTCAATACTCCAAGATGTAAGACGACGTGAAGCGCAAGTTTACGACTTACCACTGTTGGAAAGAGGGTACTTAGCACAGTCCGCCTCGGTGGATCAGTGGCTAGGATGCTCGGCCAGGTCCCGGAAACTCTCAACTTCCACAAATCGCCGCAGAGGGCGAAATATCGAGTTCCACCTTGATGCACCAGGAGTTGATCTACTAACCCCTTTCTTAACTCGCCTTATTGCACTTCTGTGTAAGGGCGCCAGGGGCGCCCGCGTCGGGGCCATATTCAATGCAAGAAAGTCTTGAAGTCAGCGAATACAACTTCATTGAGTTGCGTTAAACTTAAAGAAAATGAAGTCCTGCTGATACTGATTATCATTGTGGGGTACTCCGTCAATAATATTTTATTAATGGTGTTTTGTTCTTGTTTATTCCTAGGTTGTGAACAGCCTATTGACATTATGATCTAACGTCTTACGTGACGTCATGTATTGTTTCTTTTAATTCAAAAATGCGGCGGTAAAGGCGATGTAACATGCAACGGTTTGCGGCAGGCCCAGTAGCCAGAAATTTTTTTTCGGATGGGGGGAGGGGGGGGGGGGGGTCCAACTGTTGAAAACTTTGAAAACCACCTATTTTAGGGGCGAAGCTCCTTATAGCGAGACCTGGTCGGTTGTCGATCGTCGATCCATCCTCTGTACCCCGTAGTGTTCCCTTATCGTACAATAGAGGGCGCTGTCTCATAGAGATGCATGCAAACTGCAGTTGGGTGACGATATACTAGATGGCGCTGTACGCATTCTGTGTCGCCAAACCTCAGCAAGGAATCTCGGTAGCGTGGCGTCGCCTGCAGACCTTGTCCTACCCCAACCCATACATATTGTCCAAGATAGATCCCGACACATACGCATCACAGTGCAGGTTCTGCGCCAATAAAACAGCCACCCTGTACCACATGGTATGGGAATGCCCACACAACCCACCTATGCAACCCAGGACACAACACAACATTAGGGTGGGAGGCAGCTCTGTCCAGCTCGGATCCGAAGACCCAAGAGGCCCTCGTGAAACGTGCGAGGACAGCGGCCCGCGCCAATGGGATCCCGGACTAAGGATCCCACTCGCCGATCTTCTCGCGAAGAACATGGAATAAATGTTTTATTCTCTCTCTCATCTCCATTTCTCGTCTCGTTTCCGAGAGGGCGCTGTCCCATAGACATGCGTACAATATGGCGGTTGGGTGAAGGTACGATAGATGGCGTTGGCGGTGCAGCTGCTCTCCGATTGGCTGCTGCGCGGGGTTACGCCGGGCGGCGAGCGCCCGCTATCTCTCATTCCCCGGATCGTCGCCGTACGAGTGCGCTTGCCGGATCGTGCTGCTAGGCGGACCATGGACGACGAGGAGCGCCGGGTGCGGAAGGCCGCTGCGGCTCGTGCTCGTCGGCAGGATCCCGATGTGCGAGCTCGAGAGGCCGCCGCGACGCGAGCGCGGCGCCAGGCGGATCTCGCACACACTATCGCTTTGATTACTGCTGGGCGAAACCACTGAAGATTTCACGGTGTAACCATGATTGTTTCACGAGCTTCGCCCCAACTCTTCATCATTCACCCCGTGGATATGCGGTGATTTTTTTATTATTTATTCGCGGTAAAACACCCCCCTCCATCCGAATTGCGGGGGGGGGATGCCCCTAGCCCCCCCCCCCCCCCTGGCTACGGGCCTGGTTTGCGGTGTGTTCGGGCAGTGTCATGTAAGCTCGCGCTGATTCGTTTCACTGTTATATGTTTCGTGAAACATGGGAATTACCCTTAGGAAGTACCACTGCAGAACAAAGCCACCGCTGTAACTCGCACCAGATGAACACTCGCTTCAAGCAAGATGCGCGTACGGGTAAGCATAAACCCATTGCTTCTGTTTGTTGCCGTTGGCTTTCTTTGCGTATCATACGGAAGCGACGCACTGCAATGCTAAAATTTTCAACTCTGCCTCCGATAAAAGTGGCGTTTCCTCGATCGCCGCGGTTCGCGCGGGAGCGAGCTGTTGAGGCAACAATCAATCAATCAATTTATTATTCATAACAAAATAAAGTACAATGTGTAATATTTATACAGTTCGGATCCAGAACTCGACATGAAATGTGGAAGGGGTCCGTATGACAGATAGTGTTATGTGCGTGTGAAAATATCTTATACACAAGTGTACACGAAACAAAAAAAAATCGTTATACATTGCGTAAAAGGAAACCAAACTATGCACAATGCAAAAAATAGAAAAGATTACAAAACCAAAAGAAAAAGAACAAAAGGCTGAACGGTGCACAATACACGAAAGGAAACGAAGCTGTCTTGAATTTAGGAATTTCGAAAGGAAGTGCTGGTGCAAAGAGTTTGAAAAATGCTGAATGGATGATGAAGTTATTTCTGTAGGAAGTGTATTCCAAAGACTGGCTGCAGTATTTATAAAAGAAAATGCTTCATAATTTGTGCGTGCCCGTGAAACTGTCAACAACGTTAACAAAGAGAAACGTGTTGGATATTGTGTTACATATCGATGAAATTTAACTGACGGACTGCGTATAATATTTTTTCAGAAATTTGTACGTAAGAATTGCAAAGTGGAAACGAATGTGATAAGTGCAGCTTTAAAATATTTAATAGGCGGTAAGCAAATGATATGGACTAAGTACGGCGGGTAAAACAGATTATTCGTAAAACTGTATTTTGAGCCACATGAATTGGCAGTAATGTTGTTGGATACGTAAATCCGTAAACTAAGCTACAATATGACACATGAAGCAAGCCAAGCGGCCTACACTTAGAAGAAGAAGTCGAAACACGACAACAAGACAAGGGGCAGGGGGAAAAGACAATAAAGAAGAAGTTCGATAGAACAAGATGGAGTCTATTGTGTTCAGTTCATAAGAGAAGTTATATTACATATTTTGGGGAAGGTCGGTTCTTGTGCGTGGATATGATGGAAGGGAGAAAGAATATTGTGAGTGGGCACGCCTGAAAGTCACGTACCAGTCTAAAACTGCAGAAATTGTTGCACTAGTTATAGACGCTGTGGCGTACGACTTTCTCCTTTCTCGTCCAGATATGAGGTTGTTGAGATTCAATATTTATTGGGATGATGAAGTGTCTGTGGATAAATAAGCTGACAAAGTGGAGCCGGGAAACAAAGAGGACCACCTACGGATTCCGAACAAAAACAGTCTGATTCCGCAACTGTACCCCGAACTGGTTTGCTTGGGAGGATATCCACCGGCGACTACACAGTTCGAGGTTCCATTTCAGCTTCACGACAAAACCGTTGTGAAGAAAGAACCATATAACGACACGGGAGAAGAAATCATGGCTAAAGGAAGAACTTCAAAAGATGTTACAGGCCAAAGTAATTCGCCCGTCGGTGTCTCCATTTGCCTCACCTATTACCATTGCTCCAAAGGAAGACGGCAGCTGGCGCCTGTGCACGAATTACAGAGCAATAAACAGCCAGACACTGCTGATTCCTTTTCCAATGCCGAGGATCGACACCATCATCGATGAAACGGGAGGCTGTACCTGCTTTTCTCGCATAGACCTGTGCAAGGGCTTCTGGCAGGTGCCTCTACAAGAAGACACCAAGCAATACACCGCTTTCACAACATCGTTTGGCATATATGAATATAACCGCCTTCCTTTTTAATGGAAAAACTCACCGAGTTGGTTTCAGAAAATGATGAACGCAGTATTGGACCCCTACATTGGACGCTTTTGCAATGTCTATGTAGACGACATCATCATTTACTCTAAAAGTGAAAAGCTCCATGAAGAACATCTGGCTCGTATTCTGACAGCATCATCTGATGCTAGGTTAAAAGTTAATTTCAAAAAAAAGTGAGTTCTTCAAAACCAAGGTCACCTTTCTTGGCAGAGTTTTAGATGAAACAACGAAGAACACAAAAGAGGAATCGGTAATTCGGATTACAAATCTAGCCAAGCCGTACGATATACACTCCCTTCGTGTATTTCTTGGATTGGTGGGTAATTTTAGAGCTTTCATCAAGATTATGCTCTTAAAAGTCACTGCCTCACAAGACTCACGCAGAAGGATGTCCCCTTTTGTTGGACAGAAGAATTCGACGACGCCTACAGAGAATTGGTCCACATAATTTCTTCTGATCCAATGCTGTGCTTACCAGACTTCTCGCTGCCCTTCGAATTAAACACCGATGCGTCTCACTATGGAACGGGAGCCGTCTTGTATCAGCGAGATTCAGCACGACCACAAAACCAACAGCTTCGTGTAGTTGGATACTACAGCTACACATTCAACAAGGCCGAAATAAACTACACGATGACAGAAAAAGAAGCTCTCGCCGTTTTAAAAGCCGTCCGCTACTTCCGGTCATATTTGGAAGGCACGAAGTTCAAGCTTTATACAGACCACGGAGCCCTAACGTATATTTTAAAGATGGCTGAATTGAAAGGAAAGATAGCCCGTTGGGTGGGTGAACTTCAGCAATTTGACTTTGAGGTAACTCATCGCCCCGGAGCCTCCATGAAGGACGCGGATGCAATGTCGAGATTAGCGATTGAGCTTCCCGAAACTTACGAAGAAGTTAATGCAATGAGAATATGAGAAGGAACTGAGGTTCTGCAAGAGACTCAACATGGAAAAGTTGCCGTGCCTACTTCCTTAGTTCCAAAGATATTGGAACTCTATCATGACAGTCCAGAATCAGGCGGGCACGACGGCTTTTGGAGAACCTACATAAAATTGACAAAGAGGTTCACATGGCCTCGCATGAAGCAAGACACAAAGATCTATGTATCATCCTGTCCACAAATGCCAGATTAATAAAGTGAAATTTAAACAACCAACGCAGAAAATGGCTATACCAGCACATTCTAACACGCCATTTGAAGTAGTTCATCTGGACTTTGCGGAACTACGGAAAAAGTCTGAAGGAGTTCAGAGGACACAAGCTTTCCTGTTGTGCATTGATGAGTGCACCAGGATGATCGCAGCAAGGCCGGGCAAAGAAGACGCAAACAGTGTGACTTCTTTTTTGAGCAGGAAGATGTTCGACAACGTAAAGGTAATTGTCTCTGACAATGGAGCTGCCTTCCGAAGTCGTCGGCTACAGCAATGGGCTGAAAAGCGAAAAATCAAGTTGCGGTTCACTGCGCCCTATCATCCTGCCGCAAATGGGTTAGCTGAGCGGGCGATCAGAGATGTTAAACAGTACATTAGTATGTATCCAGCATTCAAAAGTGGTTGGAAATGCTGCCTGGAAGCGGCAGTAGCTCACCACAACCGATCATACACAACCGGACTGGGATGTACTCCTCTATATGCCGCAACTGGGAGACCAACATATCTGCCAGCGGACGTAAGCCTTGGCATTGACAAGAGCATAAAGCTACAAGAAGAGGCAAGATCAGAAGAGAGTGTGTCAAGGTACCGTGAAAGAATGAAGAGGAATTTCGACAAGCGACAAAATACAACACTGCCAGAACTCGACGTCGGTGACTTAGTGCTGGTGAAACGAGGACCGAGTCTCAACGCAGCCTACAAGGGGTCATTTCGCGTTATAAAGACGGCAAGTCAACAAGGACACTTGAAGACCATATGGTACATTGGTCCTAATGACACCGTGGATTCCGCTGCCATTGGAAATGTATTCAAGTATCATCCCAGGAGGGATGTAAACCATGCTGGGGGGAATGAAGCAAGCCGAGCGGCCTACACTTAGAAGAAGAAGAAGTCGAAACACGACAACAAGACAAGGGGCAGGGGGAAAAGACAATAAAGAAGTTCGATAAAACAAGATGGAGTCTATTGTGTTCAGTTCATAAGTGAAGTTATATTACAACACATATGATTCAACAAAACTACGGATAAAGGATCACATTGGTGCGTAGTGGAAACAGATACCGTTGCTTATAAAATATTGGTATATTTTTGTAAATTTTCCTAGTTACATCTTGCACATGATTGTGCCACGTGAGATGTTCATCTATTACTAATCCTAAGAATTTTGTCTGACTAACATTTTTCTAGCGCAACTCCATTAAAAACCAACTTTCCGTTACTAAGTGGCGTATTTTTAGCAGAGAAAATTCATAAAACTGCTTTTAGTAAGATTTGGAATTAATTCATTTATGTATAACCGAGTAGGATATCTTGTTGAGAGTGTGATTAGCTTTTTGGCAATAAATCTTTCTCAGTCTTAGCCGCTATGAATACATTTGTGTCATCCGCGTATAAGACACATCCTTCCAGTATGTACGATAGGCAGATCATTTATGAATACAATGAACAAAAAAAGGAACCTAATATTGACCCCTGTGGGACACCTGCACTAATGGGTTTTTTATCAGAAATTCGTCCATTGATGCACACATACTGTTGCCTAGTCGTGAGATAGCTTTCTATTAACTTGTTAGGAGTGCCACGAATACCGTAGCCCTCTAGTTTCGACAGCAGTTTCTTGTGATTAATAATGTCGGAGTGCTTTTGTTAAGTCGATAAATATTCCCATGGTGAGGAGCTTATTTTCAATATTTTGCCTAATTTTTTTCCCGTGAAGGTCAACAAGGCTAGTTCTGTACTTTTCGCTTTGAGGTAGCTATATTGTACGCTTGATAAAAGTTTGTTGTTTTCAAAAATAAAAGCTGATTCGCTTAAGAAGTAGTTTCTCGATTACCTTAGATAGAGGTGAAAACAAAGTAATGGGCCGGTAATTTTCGGACGAGTAGCTTGTTTACTTTTTAAATACTGGTATTATTTTGCCAATTTTTTAAAGCTGTGGGAACGACACCAGATCAAAAACACTATGTTTTTTATATCGGCTAAGGGTTCCGCAATAAAAATTCACAGATTGTTTAAACAAGGGCTACAGGTAAGTCATCGTGTCCTACAGAATTTGTGACATTTAATGATAGCACAGCACTTCGGACCTCAGTAGGATCAGTAGGCGCCAAATAAAAGGAGCTTTTGTGATTCTCTGTTATAGGTAAATGATCAGTCCGTTGAAAGTTCACAGGTTGTTGTTTTGAGGCAAGCTCTGCAATAACCTAAGTGAATTAACCGTTAAATTTTTTCCGCCAGCGCATATGGCTCCGTTATTACAGTGCTACCATCAGTAATAGCTATCGCTTTGCTTTCAGGTGTCACATTATTCATTGCGGAGTTTAGTACTTTCCACGTTTTAGCAGTATTATTAGCGGCACGAATTATTTGTGAATGATAATAATCTGCCTTCGAAATATGCAATAACTTTTCTAGACGTTTTTTATACATTTTGTATCTCATTTCCAAGTCTATTCTATAAAGATAGAGCTTCAGCTTTATCGGTAGATTATTCTTATGATTTATCGACGTTAACAGGCCTTGTGTAATCAATGGCTTTCTCTTTAGACCTTTTCCACTGCTGGACGCCATAGTGCAAGAGCTGCTCATATGGTCATGAAATGTGTTTATAAAAAGCTTCAAGTTTTTCGTCGGTAGTAGTGACGCTATAAACGGTCTCCCAATGTTTCTAAACATAATTTGGATGTTAAGGCTTTGTAGTCATGTAGGTACTTTACGGAAATATTTTTCATTCCTAGAAGAGAATGAAGGAAGTGGACGCAGTAAAGATAGGCATATGGTCTGTTAATGTCAGCAGATATTGTACCACTTGTAAAGGCAGAGCATTGATAATTAGTTCCTATGTAGTCTAATGTTGTGTGCTTGTTACCACTTGTATCGAGTTGGCGTATTTATTAGTTGGGTTAGACCATGAGACGCCAAAAGATCGAAGTACTCGCAAGCTATGCTGTTTTTGTCAGAGGTATCAATGTTGAGGTCACCTGTGAATAAAAACGTTAGTCTCATTGGTTACGTGTTTTGTGAGAAACAATTGTAGTCCTTGAAGGAAATCTTCCCTCCGGTTCTGTGGAGATCTGTATATTACTCCCATAAGCGTGGTTTTTGTTTTATGTGGTACACAATGAACTGATGTGGCAATAGGAGGGCATTTCTATGACAAGTGATTCACACCACTCCGTTGTAAAACATAGGTCCTGCCGTACCTTATACTTGATGCTGTCTTTAACGTATAGAGCTACCCCTCCGTGCAAAGAAGCGCCTGTTGTCGATCGCCGACTTTCTAATTCAAGGTTGTAACCTGGGATATTGTAGTTAACACATGACGAATCTCTGTGATAAGTTTAAGATAAACCAATGATGCCAAAATGAATGTTGCAAAGGGACGCATAAATTGAAAAATTCATCATTATCACATTGGAGACTACGAATATTGAAGCAAAAAAATATTGCACCTAAATATTTGCCTGACTAGTGCTATTATGTGTTTTGTTTTCCCAGCGAATGAGATGTCTGGTACTCGCAAATCACCACGTGGAAGATCGATTTCCTGTAAATCTGTAGGTTCAAATGCGTGGGAGAACCCTGGTTGCTGAGAAACGGCAGCAATGAATGAGTGCATGCGTGTACAAGTTCGTTTATCGCGTTGCTTTTATGACAACCTTCTGAGAACGGACGCCGGTTAAAGTATTGATGTTCTACACCAGGGGTCGGCACCTCGCGGCCCGCGGGCCGCATACGGCCTGTGTGGCTGTCTTATGCGGCCCGCGGGCGGCGTCAAACCTCCCCCGGGTCGCGTCAAACCCCCTCCCCCAATTTCCCATGCCGACTGCCTATCTGAAGGCCTGCATGGCACTTTTCAGCTAAAATGGGATTTTCGCTCAAAAATAAACATGGTTTTTAATCAAGTTTTACAAATTAGTGTCAATTCGACGAATTTTTACGCTTTGCCTGCAAATGTCCCCCCCTCTCCCCGATTTTCTGTGCGGCCACCGGCTGTGTCGGTTCATGCAACTTGGCCCTCCACCTCAAAAGGTGGCCGACCCCAGTTCTACACCGCCAAATTGGCGCCACAAATGTATGAACTGCGAGGGCAAAACATACCCTTTTGGCGACTGAAGCAACAAATAATATCGCGGGCGATGACTGCCCCGAGTTAGCATCGCCAAAGCCTCCCTTGGCATAACGCTTACCTTTTCGATGTGGACATTGAAGCTTAGGGTGCGTAAAAAGCTAATTTATTCCTGAACGCAGAATAACGACGCTGCCTCAACATAAAAAAAAATAGCAGTGAAGGCGGTGATAGGCGTAATGTGTGCGAGTCGCATGAGCTCAAGCCGTTTATCTTGTTTGTTTATTCTCACGAGGATCTGTAAGTGCAGAGACTCCTTGCTTATATTATGATAATGTGTATGGGACAGATGCAGGCAACGAAGGAAAACATCGCAGTCTCCCTTCAATTTGTTTGAGAAAGGCATCGCCAGCAACCCTGATCATGCATCATTCAAGACTGACATTTCTAATTTGTAACACCAATTTTCTCTGCAACGCCGCAAATGGCATTGAGAGTATTTCAATAAATAAATAAATAAATAAATAAATAAATAAATAAATAAATAAATGCTAGGTCGTTGCAATCCCTTCTCAGCTCATTTTACTGGTCGGGTGGAACTGAGCTGGTTCGCGGAGCTGCGCAACTGCGCTGGGTTCGCGTTCCCATCCCTGTCTGTTCGTTGCCGGCTGCTTCCTCTGCCATTCTTGCTTCGCTTGTTGCCATGGTGATCAGTGTCGCGCCATGATCTTACCTGCTACTTCTTAGGCTCGCGCTATTTTTACCGGGACCACGGCTGAACTCCGCGTTGCAAGTACTTAACGCGCCTGCATTTTACTCCACGGTAGTAGAATTTTATCGCCCTACTACTCCCTCTGGTTCCATAACATGATGATTTTTTTTGGCGCTAGAACAGACGAACACATGTGGGAGACAGGACAGGCGCTACTAACAACTGGTTTATTGCAGTTGCAATGAAATATATAGCACAATGGTGCGCAGACGCAACGAGCGCTTAACAAGGCAACACCACTTATCAGCCTACAGACGTGTCATATCAAAAAACCTAATTTCATTCTTGTACAAGCAGATAGACGTGTCATGTTATGTAATCATCCAACTCGCCCAACAACAAGTTCTTATTCCCTCTGGTTCCTCCAGTCCCGTCTAACGGGCTCGAGCCGTGCCTCTTGGAGTGCGATAATGGCGTCCTTTCTGCATGGCCATCTCCGTGACCTCATGTGGCGTCTGGGATTGAGAGCACTTCCAACACGAGACAAACTGGAGAGGTGGGGCATGGTCCCATCTTCCACTTGTCCTAGCTGTCCGCTACAAGAGACCAACCAGCATATGCTACAGCAATGTGTAATGACAGGATATTTCGGAGAGCCGGGGAACATTGGTTCCCGTGGCCTAGGAGTTAATCGTTTTGTAAAGTCTGGTCGTTGCTCGCGTAGTCGCTTTGTACGCCTTCTAATTTCTACGCGGGCTTTTAGGGGCGAGGCGCCGTAGGGTCTAGGCTTGTCCGTTGTCCGGCACAGCACATGCAAGGTACCCACTATACGCCCACCGTAGCTTTCATGAAGTAGGGAAGCACCCATTATGCCACTATGCCATTCGTCATTTTGCTGTTAAGATAGGTACCCGCTACACATCTGTAAGGCCTTATGTGCACTTTGTGCTGTGACTGATGATGAAGAATAAGCGCGTTCCAGACCACACATTCTCTTTCTGCCATCATGGCACAGCTGACGCAAGGTACCCACTATACGTCATGACGATGAAGATGACGCTGATGACGATGAAGAATAAGCGCGTTCCAGACCACACTTTCTCTTTCTGCCATGGATGAAGACGATCGTGAAAGTGCTCTCGTCCGCGAAAGGCAAAGCGGCAACGCCGACAACAAGCTGCAACTCCGGAGGTGAGAACGCGGCATGCGGTGGCTCCACGTCTACGCAGACAGCAAGCTACCCCGGGGGCGAGAGCTCCGTAAGCAGCGGCAAAACGGCAACGCCGACAACAAGCTGCTACCCTGCAGTTGAGGGCGTGGGAGGCGGTGGCTCAACGGCAAAAACACATTGTATATACTTCACACATGCGCTGTCACTCATTTACATACGCGTGTGGGCAATCTCACGGGTGATTTTCGGTAAGAACGATTCCCAATGCTTCGCCCACTCGTCATGATTCACTTCGTGGAAATGCGAGATTTTTTCTTTCATCAGGTTGGTTCTGGGTTGGTCACGACCATCAGTCACATCGTCACTGCTATCCTGGGTGCGAGCACCTGGGGGTCGTTACGGGCTCGAGTTGGGCAAGTTTCCCGAATATGCCTTGGAGAACGTGACTAGCAGCACTGCCGGCTTGGCAGCTGCAGTTTAGAGTGCTTTTGGACAAGACCTGCACAACGATTCTAATCGACCCTGCAACTCTGCCATGTAGGGCATACATAAACTACATGGAACGGCGTATCGTTGAGAGGGGAGACGGTGGAGAGGCCGCTTTCCTCAACATGGCGAATTCACCGACGTTAATTTATTAACGTGCGGTGTCGTCTATTGGAGTTTCTCTGAATTATTAAACAGCACTCGAATGTTAAAGGGGGCAAGCGAACTATCCGAATACGATTTCTTATTTCGATTGCAACACTTTCAGATAAGAAGTAGATGAATAGCTGACGTCAGCGCTGAGGCAATTTTACTCCCTTCGTCATGTAGAAACTCGCACTGTTAACGCTGCCACCAGCTGTGCTTAGTATGGTTTGATTGTTTGTTTCTTCCTTTAGTTTCTTTCTCCCTCAGTTGACTAACAGAAGCGTTCTGTGAGTCAACTGAGGTATGAAGGTTCATTCACACCGGTGACTAACACCGGTAACGAAGTAGCCATCATTAACAAGCATCATTAACGAAACTAACCGCACATTAGGATACTTTCGGAGGCACTTGCGTCTTCCTCCCCCATCAGGTCAAACTGTTAGCTTATCAAACATGCGTCCGGCCCAAGTTAGAATACGCATGCTCTGCCTGGGACCCACATCAAACTAACCTCATTAAAGCGCTTGAAGCAGTACAAAACCGCGCAGCTCGCTACATCTATTCAGATTATTCTTTCCACAGTAGTGTCACAAAACTAAAATCCGAAGCACATCTGGAAAACTTGGAACTAAGACGCCTTAGATCTAGGTTGTGCCTTTTTCACAAGTTCTATCATTCCTCTCCTAGCACTTCATTAATCTTGCCTGCTCATCGTTCGTCCAGCCGCACGAATCACACGAAAGCGGTGTACCCACCACCGGCACAGACCGCAGCGCACCTGCGCTCCTTCTTTGTAAACACAGCAAGAGACTGGAACGCACTACCCAGGGATGCTGTGCTCCAACCCAACCCGCAAGCCTTCAAGTTGTTCATCGAATCATTGTCACTGCATAACTGCCCATCCCTCATGTAAAACCCCAAGCTGGGGTATTTGAGGTATTAATAAATAAAAATAAATAAATAAATTTGCAAACGGTCGCTTTGGCCAAAAAGCGACTGCTGCAGCTCAATCGCTCGATGTTCAATTTTTCAACTGCGCGATAACAGTCACAACGATCCTGAAACAGAATCAATCGCATGCGCAAGATAATGACACCTGCTTACTTTTACGGAGTAATCACGGTGTGGTAAGGCGTGTATTAGGTGTCGACGGGCATGGGTCTACCTGGTGTGAACATCGGTCGCTTCTAGTCGCTGCATGTGCGGTCGTCAGTCGCAAATGGTCGCATGACCTCTGCCAATACCTGGAATGTGAATGAGTCACACGGCATTCACTTACACCTTACCTTGACTGGACACTTCAGTTTCAGTACTGACCAGTGTTCCTGTGCAATCACTGCCTTCCAGAATCCTTACCTTGTTGCACTTCATGACTTTCGCCGTTCCCGGACTCCAAGCACGAGATATGGCCAGCAACACTACTTTTAATGACTTCGTTTATTTCCTTCAATCTATTTCACTCGACAATCACTGCCTGTCGTTGTCAGAAAACAACAGTCACATAGGAACATCCCCGTCACTTCCGGTTTACAAAAATACTAGCCTCGCTAAAAAGTGGCTTCAATTCGCCGAAGATTCACGTGAAAGGTAGCAGGACCAGACATCAATGAGTTGCTTCCGCGTACATGGAGGACATAACCAGTGGGAGTCCTCGCTACGTTTGTCACATGAGTTTGCAGCCGTACTATAACGAGGGGGAGAAGTAAACAGTCAAGCAAACGGCCTTACAGATGTATCAGAAATTTTGATAACCATTCGAAGCAACAGTCTACATGTTTCACTGGCACATTATATTACAAAGATGAACACGTTCGTTGATTTTCTTCAAACTTTACCGTGATTTGATGGACAATTTTCATTGCTCTGGTTCGCCTATTACATTTGGCTCACAACCACTGTGGGTGATTGGCCAAGAATCGGGTGATTTTATAAAGTTACATAAAAATTAGGAATAGTGTAATTTATCAAGCAGAAAATTTGCGAGGTTATAGGGGAAATCTTGGTGCACGATAAAATGTATTCTCACCAGTCCATTTCTTCTACTTTGTTGTTATTTGTTTATAGTTTGCTTTGCCGACCCAATTGGCGAATGTCATATTGCGCAGTGTGGTTGTGAATAGTGTTTTTTTTTCTCTCGCGATTGTCGCTTCACACTGACCTAAATAACCTACGCTGTCGGCTCAAAACTGGCTACGCACAGACAGGACATACACAAAGCAAAATGGCTTGAGATACTGTGCTTCATCGGGCCAAAGCAGCGGCAGTGAGGGTATTGTGAATTTCTACACACTTGAAAAATGAAAATCCTTTCGCGGACATGGCCATAAAAACGAAGACAGAGTGGGAATCCCAGTTTCTCTGTTTGAATTTCATCGGACTAACACATTGAGGGTGTTCCATTATGGACACCAAGATTGAACACGCCTACAAACCCATCCGTCTAAAAAGCAGGTACAGTTCTTATCCACAAGTATCAACTGGAGTAGTTTCTTCTTTCATGAGAACACTTATGCGCTTTATTAATGACGCGATACATTTCTCACCGAGTTACAGTCAGTGGTAACTTGCATGACACAACACGGCTGACCAACTCTATCCTTCAGAGAAACAATGAGCAAAGTCTGAAATAGAGCAGGTCTGTGCCACCGAGGAGTAAAAGCAGGAAAACGTGACAACTCGAGTCTCCCAAGTGCTACCAAATTTCGGCAAAAGGGTTGACCATTTGTTAGCTTTAACTACGAATATTCTTTCTTTTTGCACTTAACCCTGAAATGGAATTATACACCCGCTCGCTATAGAGCGCTGTTAGGCTTAACAGACTGTAGTGTCGCTAAACTATGTGTTTGCATTAACGAATCTATATGTCCCACAGCCCTTCCATGCAATATAACAGTGTATTGTCACGTGGGAACACGTTCATTTGCATAGGATCCTACATGGACCTGTGAGATCAGTGCATGGACAAGTTATATGAGCGTATGAATACTATAGCGTAGCCTAACGACTGATAACGCAGAATATTCAGCTCGGCGCTGCCATCGGTGATGGAATTGCTGACCTCTTTCCTACTGTCACGGAGTAACAGCAACCAGCCGACTTTTTATTGTTTGTTCAGGGGCAAACTCTTCTCCCCTCTAATAAAAAAAACAGCCTTAAGCAAACTTATTATTGTCCTATTTATTCATATTGAGCAGTGAAGACGTTCTCAGTTAAGCGGACAAAACTTTATATTGGGCGAGATGGTGAGTACCTTTAGGGCAAATTAAAGCCCAAAAAAGTGGCGAGGTTTTTAGATATTTGCCCACGAAAAATGAAATCGTGAAAACGGAAAACATTGTCACGCCCTTGTGGGGATTTCGGACTTCGACTTCCTAGAATCAGCGCTTCTCTGGGGCTGTTGCTCAACGATACTTGAGATGACCACAACAAGAGCAGATAACGTAGCTAGTAGATAGCAGTCAATATGGCCAATAGAACGTGCAGGTAAATCCGAAAGGACGAGGAAGTTTAATGAATAGTCTCTTTTTCGTATATTACAGTGTATCGTTCGCTGAAGTTGGAAATGAAACTTATTTCCTGACAGAGCAAGTATACATTTTCTTTAGTTGCATGCCACATGGTAAAATGTACTTTTCTTTTTTTGCCTTTCAAGGAACCCGTTCCACCTTGCAAGTATCACTTCAGCTGCGCTGGAGGAGAAACGTGGGTGAGTTTTGATTTCCCTCAACTAATTTCTCGAAGAAAAGCTCTCGTTTGCAGTTGTGCACGAAAGAAATAACTAGCTTTGAAAACGCATTTCAGAGATCGAAAGTACCCGAACGGTTGCACTGCTTCGACAGAAATAGTTTGATCATACAGAACTTACACGATATATAGCGTAAGGCTATTAACACTTCTGTGCAAATACGCATTAACAGCAAAATAGCGCATAACTAACATGATAACTATTATGGAACAAATGAAATGCACCGTGACACTCGGTAATATACCGTCTGTGCCACGAAACCGACCCATACAATTAAAGCAACTGAGCGATTCTGTTTTTCTTTCTTTTCTTCCTTTAGCAACGTGCTCGCGGTGCTTGGAAGAAACTAAATACCGCAGAATGTTGTGCCATTGAAAAGAATTTCAATGGCACAACATGCTATGTAAGAGCTAACCTGCTTAATAGCCTGTAACAAGGTAACAAGGAAACAATATTGGCTCAGTGGTTTCAAAGGAATAACGTTGTGGGTCGATAAGATGACAACCATTCCCAAACACAATATTCTTTCTTAATCAGGTAACCATGTTCTTGTCGCATTATCTACCTTCATTTAATCTAGAAATGACGATTACATGAAGATGTAATGAAAAACGATATCCGTTGAGTTGGTCTGATGCTTCGAATTATCGTTCAGTCGAACGCATTGGGTATGCTGTATTTCAATTTGCGAGCGCACCATGCCTGAGTTAGTCAAGCTCCAATTCGTGCGTGAATTGAATCCATGAATGACTTAACCATGCTCTTGAATATGCTGACGTTGGGGAACATTTAAGCTGAAGTGCTGCCTGTGTAATACGACATACACGAGGCCATTATTTTTAGGGCGGCACATCTTTCTTTTTTTCATTTGCGCATTAGCGGACGAAGTTAGACGTCACCGTCGATGCTAATGCAGAACGACTGTAGAGATTACAATGGCAAGACCAACAGTGACAGCTCCCACTGTGTTCATTACACAAAATATCTATTTGCATTGTACGGCTCAGCCACGACACGCATCAACTGTACCGACGTCCCAGAAGACTTCCTCCTGCATAGTTAGGCTGGTGCTAGATCTGCCATTTTTATTTGGGACGCAACACACCGAGAAGCCTCGACAAATTTTAGAAGGCCCAGTTGTAGCGCGAAGGGTCACTATGACAGCGTGGTCCTCCACACTTATCCTTCTGGCCATCTCATGCGAAAACCAGCGCATGCAGTTGGCCGAATAAGGTTATACTAACTGATAAGCACTGTAAAACGTCAACGCCATTCACGAAATTCATGTAAACGCTTTTGCAACACTAAAGTTCCACATTTTTTTTTATTACGCCACAATCTTAGCCGAACAAATATTGGGAATTCGACTCCTCAGTTTTTTGTTCACCAGAGCCAAGCCAGGCAATGATGCGACGCACGGAAAACTTGCAATTATGTGCCGCGTTTCCCCAGCCTCGTTTCAATTTCAAAGCAGCCCCGCAGAGTGGTTTACCTATTGCGTATTGTCTATCGAAAGTAGCTTTCGCGAACAATCTTCGCAAACATGACGCACCTTTAGCTGCAGGATGCCAATGAGGTACACGAAAACATTCTGCCGGTGAATCCATTTCGACTTGCTCGGGGTCGTTTTTTTTCTTGTAATGCACTTGTACGAAACTTCTGTTAGACAGCAAATAAAATGTTGGTTGCATAACATCATACGTTATTGAATAATATGCGTCGCTGGCCTCTGCGCCATTCCAGAGCACATTGTCGATTACAACCAAGGAAAACAAATATAGACTCTACTCACAGCCATCTGTGTCCCTCCCAGAGATAATTCGCGCAGATTATCCATCAAATGGCGCTCGCTCATTTTTGTGCTGTCAAACACTTTCGCGCTTTTAAGGTAGCAAATTTTTCCATACAGAGATGCGTTCGCGTTGGTGGTTTTAGGTTTTAAAACTTGCACGCCCTGCCAAATTTCATCTGTGATTCTCGCATCAGTGCTTATCGAACACAATATTCTAGGTATGAACAGCGAACTTTATTTGCCTTTATGTTCAGTACCTACGTTAGCAGAGAAACAGTGCCTGATTGAGACTTGGTATATCGATAATAGTGGCAGCGTATGTGTGAGCCAACTGTCGATTAACTTGCACAAAGATGAAATTAAATGCCTTAACAGTCATTTTTCACGTAGTCCCCCCACGCGTGCCGGATTGATAAGTTCACCCGTTGAATGGGCATGCGCAGATAAGTTTCCGTGCCTTCTTTCTTTTCCAGCATTGTGCGTCTCTTCACTTGTTAGTCGGCGTTTGTGGTGCCGTGGCTTCTTGTATGCGCGCCTTGTCCTTTTAGAATGAATACTTACCGACTAGCTCAGCTCTATGTTATTCCAATGAAGTGCCTACGCTTCTAACGGAAATCAGCCCGCACGTCACGGATTACAGGCACGCCGCAGTACTGTGGGTGCAGCTTATGCTTTTTTTTCTTAGTTTGTAACCGTCTATAATAACTGAACACAAGGCAGTAGCATGTACGGTCCAACTCCAAGCTAGCTTCAACAAATAAGACGCAGACACCGTTTTCCGTCGTTGCATTGACGATTGAACTTGACTGAATTCACTGCGTCGCCCTGGACGAGCTCTCATCGCCTATTTGACATTGTTCGTAGTGTATTACAGCAGAGACGTAGAATCTAAATGTACTTTCAGTGAGTATGAGCATCGAGCGATATCTATCGCACCAGTTGGCATTCACACAATTTCTCCTCCTTACTCATATGCTTACGTAAAACGCCTTACTACACAGCGATAAAGAGTAGACACATCAATTATTGCACACAAGAGGGAGACGGAAATGGTAAACATTGACTGATGGTGTAGTCTTAATGACGTCAACACCGTAACGTAGAAATTAAAAATTACCAACGCCCATCGTTTTCATTGAGATCCCAGCCTCGCTTCAATGTCTCGCGGCTTTCACGACTCGGCTTTCATGACCAGAATGGCTGGAGTCTCGAACCACTGTACATGAACCAGCCTCCGTCTACAAACATCGTGTTCACGTACACCGACTGCTTGTCTGCAGGAATTCGACATCACAGCACCTCCCGATGAACAGGTTGAAAGCAGTGTAGAGTAGTGTGCGTAGTGCTGTATGTTGTTGCCGATTGGAGCAATGTACACACGCAGACGCCGCATCTTCGCAAAGAAAGGATTCCGTCCCGCCGAGACAGGGTGGCTGTAATGCTGAGAATGCGCCCTTCATGGTGCTTTCATTTTCTTTGCTCATAACTACGAAGCTTTGACTCCTGTTGCTGTTCTTTATACCTCCCGGTGTCGTTAGTCACTGATGTTTCTTCTGCAATAGAAATTCAGGAACACTTCGCCGTCTTCACCCTGACTACATGGCAAGAAAAACGGTCCATGTCTCCGAGCTGGGTCACCGATCGCAGCGAGGGCATTTTGTGGCTTGCAGGCAACGTCTCCTCGTTCACACCGACGCCGATCGCCGGCGTCATAGGATGCGACAGCGGTCCCTTCGACCCTGGTCGCCGGCTCCACGCGCACCGAGTCCTCCTCCGTCGTCCAGGGCTCGCACGATCTCCCGGAAGAGCAGACCCACGTGCCAGTTGTACTTGGCCGAGCACTCGACGTAGCCGCATCGCCAGTGCTTCTTGACGAGGCCGGCGACCTCGCGGTGCTCGCGGGGCTCGCCAAGGTCGTGCTTGTTGCCTACCACGAAAACGGGCACACCCTGCATGTTGCGCGACTCGAAGATTTGCTCGCGCATGTTCTTCACATACTGGAAGGTCTCCGGCGCGTTCAGGTCGAACACGAGGACGTAGGCGGACGCGCTGCGCAGGCCGCAGTAACGGAAGTCGCTCCACTCGTAGAACGAGTTGGCCGGGAAGTATGGCACCACGGGAAGGTCCGTCACCTGCGTAAATGGAAACGGAGGGAAACGTCAAGTAGTTTAGTGCGACTGCACGTTGATTATGCCAGTGGAAGAGAGAGACAAAAGCAAAGGGAAGGCAGGGAGGCTAACCGGGTTGTACCTGGTTTGCGACCCTACGCGGGGGGGGTGGGGGGTGATGGGGAGAAAACGATTACGGAAAGCAAGGGGGAAAGCAAGAAACAAGTGACACGCGCAGACTCATACCAACGTCCATATCCAGACAGTCACAGCCCCGAGAAATATTTAAGTCCGGTTCCTCTGCAGTTGTCTTGAAGTAGACAGGAATCCAAGATGGTAAAGGTGGCTTGGAAAGACTGGCTCCAAGGAATGCAGAACTTGCAGTGCGCTTTGCGCTGACACCGTTGCCTTGCTGTTGATGTCGCGTGGCCCATCAATACATCCATTGCGCATTCACAGAGACCCGTTGCTGACCCTACTGCATTATAGATCATCGTCCACAGATTATTTCCACGACGAAGACCGACAAGTCCTCACTGTGCTTGAAATCTCTCATAAGTACAATAATGGTGGAGATTTACGTGACTGTAAGGAGACCAGAAGAACGCAAGGGGAGATAATAGAAAAGGCAAATGTAAGGCCAAATACCGCAGATGAAGCCATGAAGAAAAAAAATTTACAATAAAAATATTCGCATATTGAAGCATTCATAGCATGGTTATAACAGACGTCTGTGTTGTCTTTTTCACCTCCGCAGGTGTATGAACAACTGCATCGGCCTTTTCAGTGTTTTGATATAGCTTTTCGTGAATTTTTTTTTTCAGGCTGTGGACGAGGTCATCAACTGACATCGACCTTCTTTCCTATCAACTAGGGCATGAAAGTTGTATGCCACATAGATACAGTTCAGTGTCTAAATCAGCACACAATAGAGTTAATCTCATACCATGACTAGAAAATACTGGACCTTAAGACACGATTAGAAAATGATACACATAAATGTCGCATACAAACTCTACGCAGAGTTAGATGGCTAGAAAAAGTCAAGTGACTTCAAATGAGAAATGTTGTAATAATGAATAGGACATCGCGCTGTCGTGCCCGGAAACCCTCGTTCACATCCCATTATTAAGAAAATCTTCTGAGTCCATACTTGGTGTTAGGCTTGATGCCGCAATCTGTAGCGCCATACATTTAACCACAAAAAGAACGAACGTATATTGGAGCGATCGTGCGTTGATCTTTCTTGCACTGAATGCCGTACAATAAAGAAAAATCCAAAGACATAAAGACAAGTGTACAGTCGCGCACACACTTTTATAAGCAAATTACTTATTGTGCTGGGATGCGTAAAAACGTTGCATTTGATCGTTTCTGGCTTGTTTCAAAGAGCAGCCTCGCGCAAAGTGCAAACCGTAGATGGAGCTGATGCGGTGTCACTATTATGCGCAGTGCTAAAGGGATTTAGGCAAGACTCTAAGCATTTGTTCACTAGTGTAATACACGACACTTAGTATTGAAGAATGCGCATGAAAGCAAAAATGCCAGGTGGACCGCGGTAGGTCACTAGTTTTCACAAATCACCGCTTAGCCTCGTCTCACATCATCCGCTCCTATTAACATGAACGATAATAATAATATCTGGGGTTTAATGTCCCAAAACCACCATATGATTATGAGAGACGCCGTAGTGGAGAGCTCCGGAAATTTCGACCATCTGGTGTTCTTTAACGTGCACTGACATCGCACAGTACGCGGGCCTCTACCATTTCGCCTCCATCGAAATGCGACCGCCGCGGCCGGGATCGAACCCGCGACCTTCGGGTCAGCAGCCGAGCACCCTAACCGCTATACCACCGCGGCGGACTTAAAATGAACGAAAAGCTGAAACAACTTAGATTACAATACTCACTGTAACGTTTTCCAAGTAACGTCTTCAAGCGTTCCAAATATTCTGTTCAATTATTCGCAGTACCTTATGTGAATGTTTGGCGCTTTGATCATTCTTTCTTTCTTGTGTGAGGAAGAACACACTTCGCAGCAAGAAGCTACGAGTAAATCACTAAGAAAGCACCTAGGCTATTTCCATTTACCTGCAAGTCGTAGAGGCGTCCATTCACCACCACCGAGGGGTGGTAAGTGCGTCGGCTCTCGGTGGGCGCGTATGTCTCGCTGAACTCGCTCCACACGAACTGGTGGATGATGGATGTCTTGCCCACCGCCGGCGCGCCCAGCACCACCACCTTCACCAGGCTCATCCGGCATGCACCGCAGGGCAACCGCACCAGGGGCGACCACACGCCACCAGGGCTGCACCGCCAGGCAGCAGAACAGAACGAAAAATTCTTTTAATGAAACAATTTCTTATGGGGGGGGATTTTGGTAGAGGGCCTCACTGGCCTTAGCAGCCCGTTTAACCATTGAGTGGTGTTTATATGCAGTTGTATAGATTACCAGCCATGTTTCCTACGTGCTATCGAGGTTTCTGACCCTGGTGCGGATGAAGTCCTACACTATACCGCATTGCACGGGGCTTCTCAGAGCATCCCCCCACACCTGACCGACACAGAACGGGCACCAACACACACGTTGGAGCAGTGGAAGGCGTGACTTGACCATCTCTGACCTGGCCGACCAGCAAAGCACTGATCGACCGCCATAGAGCTAATGCGCTGGGTTCTTACCTCAAATGATGCGACTTATATCTTGCGTCTATCACTGGACTCAATAAAAAAAAGTTATGCACATTTTGTAGGTGCTTGTCAGTTTATAGTGACGTATACTGAGACAGTGTTTAATGTATATAAATGCTGGCTTGAGGGCTGTTTGGGTAAGTGAGCAAGGGGAAGGGACATCGGGCTGTGTGACTCGCTGAGCAGCTCCGCCAGGCGAACTTCCATAGGGATTCAAGCGCCTCTTTATAGTGGGCCCATTTCCAGACCTAGTACCCGGACGATATCACATCCTTGTAGCACTGTACTTGTCCAGGAATATGTTTAACAATTAGCAATTACGCGTGAGGTTATGAATGAGCATTTCGGGGCTACCGCCCCAGCAAATGCATGACATCTCACTTGCGGGTGCTTGCGGGTTCTATAATCAATTGCGTTGCCGTCGTCGCTACTATTAGGCGAATGGTGTTTTCCTGGGACGGCGTATCCCACTCTGGCCGTAAAAATAGCTCCTATACGCAGCCTTTTATGCCAAGTGATTAAATAAGTCTCGTGTTTGATCTTGTGGGCTACGCAAAATATGTTAATGTTGTTCCGCCCCGTACCTGTCTATGTCCGTAAATGCCTGAGTAAGTAGCGTAGAAGTGTGCGATCAATATGCACTTAATACCGTCCAGTCTTACTTTCGGTGTAGTAAGTGCTACGTAGCGTAACATATTCATTTTGAGAAAAAAAATACAAGATAAATCTTGCTTAGGCACGTACAGAGATAATACGCCCGATAAGAAAAAAAAGAAAAAAAAGAGACACAGCTTTAGTGACAATGACATTATTTGTAGATGTGCAGACCACTAAAGGTTTAAGAGAATGTGACTCTCCTTCTGCTACCAAGAATTATATTTTGAATTTATCTCCGCGCATATCTATAATACCATGCAACGTATCGCGAGTTTTTTAGACTATAGGCTGTAACATGGTCATACAATTAACAGGTGCATGTGAATAACTGCTATCATGCAAAGAGATACACGCGACAGCACTTACAGTGTATGTGAATACACTGTAAGTGTGTGTGAACATACACTGAACAGTGTATGTGAATAACTGCTATCCATGTAAAGAGATACACGTGACAGACGCGCGAAGAGATAGACGCGACAACGATTTGCAGACCATATAGGTTTTATAAGATAGGTGCCAGTGGACGCAGGCTGACTTGCATATTTAAATTAGGCTAACCAGATAACATCAGCCAATAAATGCTTGCTTCAACCTAGAATCGAAGGATTGCGACAACTATTTCCCTGAACTTAGCTTGTATTAGCGCGGTACATATACGGAAGAAACACGACACAGACGTAAAGAGAAAGGTGGGCGCTAGACTTCCAACTGTTTATTCCATTCCATGCTCCCCTAATCTGTTTAGCTGTATTGTTATCGGCCGGTCTAGGAATAAGCTCACACGTGAAATAAAGGAAGCCGAAGCAATAGCAGAAATGGGAGACTTTTGTGTGTGAGCTCGCCATCAATTGCGTTGACGGAAAAGGAAATGACGTTTCTTCGAATGTGATCACGTGCAAGATGAACTTGTGTTTTTTGAGCATGTATAAGATGGGTGTGAAGGGCATGGAATAAACAGTTGGAAGTTTAGCGCCCACCTTTCTCTTTACGTCTGTGTCGTGTTTCTTCCGTATATGTACCGCGCTAATACAAGCTAAGTTCATGGATGACCAACTCGCCCAGCTACAACACTTCTGTATTTCCCTGACACAAATCTCCCTTTCTTTTGATGTCATTTCCATTTGCTCAAGCGAAGGAATGTCGATGCGTAGGCGAACGTACCGCAGCCCTATTATTGATCGAACACCCGTGTTACATTGCTCCGACATTAAAGTAACGGCCTGTTCAACCAATACAAACGTCACCACCGGAGGCGGTAGTTTTGTGCACCGCGCCAGTCGGGCAGGCAACGTAGGACCCACCGAAGACACTTCCAACGCATAACAAAGCCACAGCTTTTTCTTGTTTTTTGTGTTTTTTTTGTTTTTTTTCATCGAGATGCACCGGCGAATCGGCCAGCTTTAAGTACGACCTCTCTAGGCAATCTTCCAGGGTGTTCTGGAGGTTAGGGGGCTCGACTGCGGACCAGAGGGTCGCGGGAAGTGCTGAAGGCCCGCGTATCTAGGTTTATGTGCACGTTAAAGGAACACCTAATAGTCAAGATTGCCGGAGCCCCTCACTACGACGTCCCTCATAATCATATCGTGGTTTTGGGAACGTAAAACACCAGCAATTATTACGAGCCCGCTAGGCGATAAAAAAGTTGTGATGTTCTCGCTTGCCTAAAAAAATATCTGCGCAAACTTTCTGTGCCCATTATTTGTGCATTCTAAATAAGAAAGCTCGTTCGTCTAGGCGTTGCCGAGGGTTGTGTGTTCACGTCGCGAACACTTACCGTGTGTCATGACTCCTGCGGCTGAAGAACGGCTATGGTTGCACAGCCGAGGCCTCTGAAGTGCGCCTCACTCTGTCGCGATTCCTCGATGCATGACCTGCATATGGAATACAAAATTTTAAATAAAACACTTTCAGAAATCACCTGTCGCCACTCTTCTATTTTTTTTTTTATCTCTGTAGCTGCATCGCATCAAATACAACTTTAACTACGTCTCCGAAGTAAGAATGATCGCTCACTGTCAGGGTCCCGTCTAAGAGCATATCGAGCTTCCGTGGGTGGGCTTTTCTTTACGTCCGATAAAGGCGCGAGTAAAAACGTCATCTCAACGATAATGCGTGGGTTGGCGAGGCACCATTTTGATTAGTCGTCGCCACGAACAGCGAGCACTTGCCCGAGTGGAGTGATTCGAGCGACGGTTACTGCATAGCGAAGAACGTCCCAGCCTGAAATATTCATGCCACGATGTGTAGGGCCATCGTAGCTGAGAATAAATTTTTGAAGCTCCTGTCACCTTAGAAGCAACTCCGGACCTCGGAAAGTGACTTACATAACCAAAGAATAGTGCACGTTGCAAGAATGATGGATGAGCGCGCGAGACATTACAAGTGCATTACAGTGGAGAATGCACACTATAATAAAAAAAAAATACTTCAATTCTCGAAACGCTGGCAGGATTGGAAAGCCTCGGGAGTGGCCAATTTTTTATTCTTTTATAATTAGGCCCCTCATTTAGGGCTGCTCTGACGAGTCATACGATGACAAGAAAGAGAACACTCAACTAAAGATAAAAAGGTTCATAATAACGCGAAAAAGAGTAGCATCCTATTTAGCTTCAACGCTCTCACAAGGGTAGATTGTTAGCCTTGTTGGTGTAACATGATCATAAGTTAAGCGCGGCACTGAAGTGACGGTGACGGGACAGGGAGAACACACACGAGCGCACTCACAAAGCTCTCACAAAGCCTGTCGAGGAGGCGGAGAAAGTAAACTACGAATAAGAAAAAGTAGTTGAATTCTAGTAAACTTTTCAAAATGTTCCTAATGACTTTTGTTCTCGGAGTCCATGTAACAGCGATGTTTGCTCAGCGATAAAGACTGCGGGGTTCATTCAAGGCAATTTCCGTGCAAACGATTCGAGTGCGCTATGTTATTTCCTATTCTTTCAATCATTTTGCAAAACGATACTTCTGTTGTTTTTCTGTGAGTAATAACAGTTTACTTGTTAAGCCGCTCGAATCTTTGTTATTAGAGTCTATTAGCAAGCTACGGAAAATATGGTATAGTCATAGGCGTGCGCACGAGGGGGGGCAGAGGGGGCGGCCGCTCCCCCTAGTCACCTAAGAGAGGGGGCGCAAATTCTGCCCCCCTACATTGACTTAATAGGGAGGGGGGGGCGCTGCGATGTACCTTCGCCCCTCCTGCCCCCCCCCTGAAGGGGAACCCTGCGCACGACTATGGGTATGGTATTACCGTACCGCTCCTTCCTTTCTCGCGATGTGGCTTCTGCCGCTCCGCATTCCAGTGAAGGTACGCCAACGCCACAAATGCCTGTTTCAGAAGTTACTATATGGGGTTTGTCACGCTTCATTGTTGCCTCTCAGCTTACGCATTGTTAACGACGAACCTGTGGTTCGGTGGACGCACTATCCCTGGAACCGCTAGCGCGTAAAGCACAACGAGTGATAAAGGAGTAGCGGTACGGTAATGCCATTCCTTATTTCCGTACCCTATTTCCGTAACTTACTAAAAGACTCTATCCACTCATAGTGGACATCCGCTATCACTGAAAATAATACAAAAAAATACGCATTACGGAAACTGCTTTAACGGAGAAGCACCGATAAACTGCACATCCTACCGCGCCACGTACGCAGTCTACATATCGCGGGCTCCTGCAGCCATGGGTTCTCCACAAGCTCTGTGCACAGTAATTAAAGACTCTTGCGACACATTAATTACACATCTAAACAAGCTCCGACACCTATTTCCGTGACGTAGAATTTCTGCTCTACCCGTAAATAGGAAGTGCTATTTTCGAAATTACGCTGTCAAATTTCATAAAATTGCACTTTTATACGCATAGAGCTCGCCTCGCTAATTTCGTTATGCGTTACTTTTGTAATAAGCGCGAGTCAATATAACACTATATTTTTATCATGTAGTCCCACCCATTTGCTCAGGAAAAACATTTTCAAAGCAGTATTGACAATTATTGGATTATTCAATTCAATTCAATTCAATTTTATTTTTCCAGTATGTACATGCTGGATGGTTGCGTTGGGTTAAAAGATACGTAAGTAGCTTGAAGGGACCCAACGACCAGAGTATACACGGCAGTAACGACGAGTAGTCCGGTACAGTGATAAGTATGAAAAACAGCAAACAGAAATTACATGTACAGTGGTTAACACGAAATTCCAGCAATAGCTGGAACTGCTCAAGAACAGAAATACCAACTACAGGAAGTATACATTTTTACAATACCGCTACAGCAAGTAAAATCATACGATACTGATATGGCAATGCTAGCTACATAGAACAAAGCAATCAAAACGCCAGCTATGTAGCACAGCAATAAATTCATGTTAATACAATAAAAATCATAAGAGAAACGAAAAATGCTACACAGTATGTACTTATAACGATACATCACATTGCAACTGAACGAAACGTGAGCGCAAGTCTTTTTTTACTGAAAATGTTGTTTTCATATTTCTTCAAAGCAGATGGTAAATTATGTACTATATAATGAGTGATGTTTGTAGTGTGTCCTGAAATGTGGAACTGACCATATCTCAGGGTTCCTTGTGTTCGCGTTAATTGGACGGCGCTCTAATGATGTCAATTGCCTTATGTAATTTCTGAGGGATTCTGAAGCATATCGTGCAGTACGTAACAAACAAAAAGTACATCAGTTGTCAATTCGAATAACATTGTACTTCGGAAACGCTTCTCTGGTGCTTAAATTTGCCAATATAGCGAACAATCTTCTTCTTTAGCATTAGAAGTCTACGTATGTTAGTTTTAGTGGTTGTACACCACACTAAAGCGCAATGATATAAATGTGCATTAAATAAAGCACTGTAAATCTGCGCTTTGGTCTTTGTAGGGAGTAGACTACGACAACGCGATAAAACGCCAGTCACACCTCGCTATCTCAAATATTCGGTCTTTGGGAGCCTCTTCGTTAAGACGTTTTCATTGGGATGTCCGCTCCGCTGTCGGAAACTTTTAAATTTAATCAGGGCGATGGTGATGCCAAATCCGTAAATTGCTGTTAGGCTAATTTACATCGATTATTTCAAAATATCTCAATAGTGATACAATTCACATTGATACAATTCGCATGTTTTTTAGAACTTCTTCGTTCCTTGGCGAGTCTCACGGGGTGGGTGTGAGCTATTGATGTAAGACAATCATCATTATCGTCACCAACATCATTACCCTGCTGTCGATGTAGTGTCGGTTCTGCTCTCCATGTCTAATAGGATGCACAAGTCCGGTAGCATTCGAAAAATCGCGGCAAGCGCTTTCGTTGTCTTGTGTGTGACTGTAGTTCGCACAACCATCATCCGAAGATTTTGTTCATTGTGAAGATTTTGTTCATTTTCACGTGTAGGTGACGTGAGCCCTCCGCGAATGTCAAGTCTTTCAGTTTCAGAAGACGGGAAGTAGCACATGAGGTGTTCGGCATAAGTCGGCAAAACTTGTGGAGCTCACTCAGACTCACTCATGAAATATATTTTGCGCTTAGGGCTCACTCGGACTCAGACTCACCAAAATTTTTCGGAGCCGGACTCACTCGGACTCACACTCACGAAAATTTTCTTCAACGGGACTCACTCAGACTCAAACTCAACAAAACACTACTCACTCGGACTCACTCAGACTCAGACTCACGGCTCGATCTTAGTCTGAGTGAGCCCGAGTGAGTCGACTCATGAGTCCGTTAGCCAAGAATTATATTTTTCGACCATGGTGTAAATGCCCTATAACAACAATATCTCACGTATTCGGTGCTCTTCTTGGCACCTTTTGATATTAGTGCCTTCGAATACAAGTTATGAGTGCTCGTAAACCAGTAAGGTCATTTATGTTGAAAGAGATGACAACATACGATAGAATAACCAAGAACTTTCCTTGAAAGAGTTGGCAAGGGGGGGGATGGGAATCAAGGCACTCCCCTATGTAATTCCCGCCTCTGTTCAATAAGTATTGAAATCGTGTATGGAAGACACTGATTTGGAATACGTGTGAGTAGACGTGAGTATAAACGTGAAACCAGGCAAGGCTGATATCAATGCTGAATATGAGTAGATATGACCATATGTCGGCAAAAAAAAAAAAGTGGAACTCACTCAGACTCACTCAATAAATACATCTTGCGATTTGGACTCATTCGGACTCAGACCCACGAAAACTTTCCTGAGCCGAACTCACTCGGACTCACACTTACGAAAATGTTCTTCAACCGGACTCAATCGGACTCAAACTCACTAAAATATTACTCACCCGGACTCACCCAGACTCAGACTAACGGCTCGATCTGAGTCTGAGTGAGTCCTAGTGAGTCGACTCATGAGTGAGTTCGCTGACCTATGGTGTTCGGTACATCTCATCAGTACCGCATTCGTCGTGACGACACTAGAGTGCACCTCCACACTGAGAAAGGGCACCTTGCAGCCGCAGCATGAAGACTGAGTCAATAGAGTGCAACCAAAAGTGAAATAAACTAGGTGTGTGCAATGTCACACCATGCGCTGCCTTGCTTGAATGTTGGGGGTCTGACAATGAGTGCATGCAAGTACTTTACTGTAAGTTTGCAAACTGATAGCAGCGTATTCGTTGATTCGTGTCGCGATATCTTCAACCGATTCCACGCCGAGTTGCTCCATTCAATTATGTCTGTGCGGTCATTCATTGTCTTCGCATAATCACGAGCGTATTCGCACAGCTCAAAAGCAGCGTTCGAATGTGACGGAGAAAGACATTTATCGTGCATAAGCGTATTCGGCAAACGTTAGTGTCCTTCAAGTGGGGGCAGACTCAAATTTCCGGTCGCAGTACTATTCTCCTATCGCATCGATTGTCGGCCCAAGCGAATCTCGACTTGTGGCGCAAGTTGGCGAGACGCCAATGAGAATAGGCTCCGTGCGAAAAACTTCAATTTGCCTGCTCGCATGGCAGCGACTGCCGCGGAAGCTCTGTGCATAAGAAAGAAAGAGAGAGAGAGAGAAAGAAAGAAGGTAAGAAAGAAAGAAAGAAAGAAAGAGAGAGAAAGAAGGTAAGAAAGAAAGAAAGAAAGAAAGAAAGAAAGAAAGAAAGAAAGAAAGAAAGAAAGAAAGAAGAAAGAAAGAAAGAAAGAAAGAAAGAAGGAAAGAAAGAAAGAAAGAAAGAAAGAAAGAAAGAAAGAAAGAAAGAAAGAAAGAAAGAAAGAAAGAAAGAAAGAAAGAAAGAAAGAAAGAAAGAAAGAAAGAAAGAAATAGTGGTCCACAATAAGCTTCCACGTCACTGAAACGATCTCTTCGTCAACGCTGTGGTTTATTCTTTGTAGGCAGCTCACAAAGGAACAAAGAAACTAGAGCATGGTATGAGAGGTGGAAAGAGAGCGTATACTCACTTCACATGTCACACACTAAAGAAGCAAGGCGAGTGAACGCGCATCGTCTGTCTTAATGAAGGTCAAGGACGAGGGTAGTTTTCATTAGGAGACGTCCTATCGCCTGTCTTCATTTGTGCTTGCTTTATTTTTCCTCCCTGCAGACAGCAAGTAAACGCGATTTCGCGAGAGTAAGAAAGCGAAGCTTGCCATAGCTGAGGCCGAGTCGGAGGGAGCACACCCTGCGTGGTCTCCGCTTAGCAATCTCGCCTAGTCGCCGAGTAGATTGCCGGGTGCCGGCTGATCTCATTGCGACGCAGCAATCTCGTGCTGTCGTCAGACCGTGTGTGTGCTTGTGTGTGTGTGCGGGTGCTCACGAAGGAAGACTGACGCGTGAATGAGGAGGGAAGCCTCGCTGATTCATTACGGCGCCTCTTTTCTCAAACAGCCGGACTGCAGCGATATTGCGAAGCCAAGGTCCACGTAACGAGAACAAAATAAGATCACAGTAACGAGAGCCAAGAACGTGACTGCCTTCCTTGTCCATAGCGAGCGTGTGCACCATCCGTGTGTTTTTTACGTGTTTCCGTGCG